>CM062293.1:20983420-21038317 GCA_031216915.1 Pictodentalium vernedei
AAATTCTTGAATAACTAATTTTTTTCATTTTTTGTCTCAAAAACATAGGTTATGACCCCTCACTGGAACGACCCCGACGAGCTCGTTCCAAAGAGGGGATCATAACCTATATTTTTGAGACAAGAAAATGAAAAAATAATGAAAATTAATTGGCGATTTCTGTGAGAAAAGGGCATTTTTGACGATCTTTTAGTGGCGTAGCCATGGGGGAGCTGAGGGGCTCCAAATTCCCCCCCCCCCCCCCACTATGTTCACCCATACAGAGAACATCAGGCAAGAAATTTTAATATCCAGCAATTTACTTGATTCTGAGTCCGTTTGTGTCCATAATTTATAAATTCTTTCACAACTTGTTAGTCCACCTTGTGGCCTAATTATTGATGCCTTTCACAACTTATAAATTATGGTCACTAACGGACTTAGAGCCAAGCAAATTGTTTTTTTTTTGTCTCGAATTAAAAAAAATTTCCAGGGACCCCTCCAATGAGAGGTCACACCCCCTCTTGTGCTCGCCCACATCTTACTGCTGCAGGGCTCGGATGATGCAGCGAATCTTATTCTGTATATCCCCACCCCCCACCACCCTAGATATTACTTTTGCCCACTGACTTCGATCTCCTGGCTACGCGCATGCCATCTTTGATGTTCTGTAACCTCTCTCTGTTCATAATATCAACAGTTTGCGCAGCGTGACTGACCTTGTAATACAGACATTGTCCTTTCCGTTAATTCAAAGGTCTAGGAGGTGAGATTTGCTAATTTTTACCTCGCAAGAATTAAAACTTGCAAATTACTGTAAAACACAGAGCCAAAGTGCGCGGACGCTTAGTGTGGGGTGGTGTTACTGGTAGGCATTCTAAATGACGAATTATCTGTGAAACAGTTGCTTCTTTTTAGCACGCCATAAAAAAGCCAAATTTTCTTTTGTTACTTTTAATATGCGAAAATAACACACAGCTCCGAGGGCTGTCTGTGCTTTCGTTTAGTAAAGGTGACAAAAGGAAGTCTGACTTTATTTTCACAACAATTACTTGCTTCTTAATCAGTCTATCCTCGCGCTTCTATAATTTCAAGGTTGATTTTCATGGAGATATATGTCAGGGATTAAATTTTTCGTGTACTGACTATTCCCTTTACCGTTACGAGGTGCAGACAATAAACTAAAACAATACACAAGAAAAAATTCAAACCGTCCAGAAACAGCACCTGTTGTCGTCCCATCTTTAGCGCGTATCTCCATGTCAACATCATTGCTACACAGCGGCCAAACAGCTGCGAATGCTTCCAGAAGGCGCTCCCAAAGTTCTGACTAGTGTTCAACCGATGATCGGAACCGGCCACCACAATCGGCCGATTGTAGGCAATCGGATGACAACGGCAACGGCTCCTGGAACATCGGTTCAACCGATTGTTGCCAAGCATTTTGCAATGATTCATTAATCGCATTTTAATATCTTGTTCAACTGCTAATGTAAAATGATGCCAATGATACCATTCAATAAAGTTGAGAAAGAACCACAGTGTGTATGCTTAATCTCTCCAGACGCCCCTTTTACGGGATACACAAGTTAAACGACAAGTGAAGCTCACAATTGAACGTAGTTGCGGCAATCGCCAGTTCCTACCAGGAAAGTGAAGATATCGCCAGTTCCTACCAGGAAAGTGAAGATTGTACTCCACTGACTCAGGTCGCAGTAAAATTACCAGTCGCGCACACTTGGGTGGTAAACGTGGCTCCGCGAGAGCCACGTTTACCACCCAAGTGTGCGCGACTGGTAATTTTACTACGACTCCAGTCAACAAAGAAAAATGTTTAGTTTAATGTAGTTCTTTCGAGCCTCGACTTGTCTAGTAGTGCATGGTATTACAATCGGGATCGGCATCAGAATCGGCCGATTGTGAGCTCAAATAACCGATAATCGGTCTGCGACCATTTTTGGTAACCTGCTGAACACTAGTTCTGACAACCCACAAAAAGTTTTACATACATGACAGGTAGGGGGCGTGGTGGAGTTTGTGTACTGTACTTAGTCACACTGCACTTACCTTGGACTACTGCTCTTAACCGATTACCCAACATAACTGCCCAAAGACGCCAGCGCTATTCACAAAAATCACCATTGAATTTTCATTATTTTTTTCATTTTTTCTCTCAAAACATAGCGTATGACCCCCCTCATTGGAACGAGCACGTTCCATCGAGGGGTCTTAAGCATTGTTTTTGACTCAAAAAATGAAAAACATTCGTTATTCAAGAATTTTATTTGCAAGTGTCTGCCTTTCGTGTTTGGACAGGGTTAACTCAGCTTGTGCCGTGTTAGTAAGTTCTTTGCCACTGCTTGTGGGTTTCCCTCGGCTTCCCCCACCTGCATATCTGTCCGACCCAACGTGACCTGTAAATCTGTCCGACACGACTTGACCATGGTCGTTGAAATTGTCGTTAGACCCCAATAAACATATAAACCCATAAGCAGTATGGAGGTTAATCGGAGACCATGGACCGCCCTCTTGTGGGAATACAAGTAAATAGTCATCACATATTTCTTCTATTGATAATCCCAATCCTGGACATCATTTCTTGGGAAGCTCTCCATGAGATGACTCAATTTTCCGGATCACATTTTCTGCCGCCCCCCCCCCCCCCCCCCCCCCCAACGCAACACAAAGTTGATGAAAAAATACCTAAGGTTGGAATAGAAGTCTGCAACCAGACGAGAAGTTGGTTAAAGGGAGCTGGGGGAAAACTAGCCCCCCCCCCCCCCCCCAATAAATAGATCCCTTTACAAAAGTGTGTCACCTCACAACACTTCGTTGTTAAGCACTATCAATTTCATCATAAAATAGTTCAGGATTTTGGAAGAGGTACCAGGCACAATTCGAATTTCTTTGACATGGCAGGGAGGCTGCCAATATGGTTATACGTTATCGCCCAGCAGTGTGTGTCAGTTAATCAATGTCACAATTTTGTGCGTGTATAGGTGTGCGTGTATAGGTGTGTGTGTGGGTGTAGGTGTGTGCGTGTATAGGTGTGTGTGTGGGTGTAGGTGTGTGCGTGTATAGGTGTGTGTGTGGGTGTAGGTGTGTTCGTGTATAGGTGTGTGTGTGTGCGTGTAAGTGTGTGCGTGTATAGATGTGTGTGTGGATGTAAGTGTGTGCGTGTATAGGTGTGTGTGTGGGTGTAGGTGTGTGCGTGTATAGGTGTGTGTGTGGGGGTGTAGGTGTGTGCGCGTATAGGTGTGTGTGTGGGTGTATAGGTGTGTGTGTGGGGGTGTTGGTGTGTGCGTGTATAGGTGTGTGTGTGCTTATTTATATTGAGACATGACAGGATATTCAATTGCTGATGATGCTGTATCAAATGTTCTTAATTATAGTTCATTATCCGTGTATTATTATAATGTAATCTGCCCCAGTGTGGGTGATTTATTGCAATAAAATTCTATTCTCTTCTATTCAATTTGTAAAATCTAATGATGTAATTTATAGACGTTGTAAAATAAATTATTACTATTATCGGAACATAATTCCGGGTCTGGTTGTACTATTGGACGGAATAGCTGCAGGGGCATTTTTAACCCTTTACTGCCACGCCCACTTTATCCATATATAGAGGACCTCTATGTACGCGTGTATGTGAGGAAGTTTAACCCTTTACCCAACGTAACGGCCAAAACCGGCCAGCGATTTTCTCAAAAATCGCCAATTAATTTTCAAAATATTTTCATTTTTTGTCTCAAAAACATAGGTTATGACCCCTCGTTGGAACGAGCTCGTCGAGCTCGTTCCAACGAGGGGTCATAACCTATGTTTTTGAGACAAAAAATGAAAAAAAATTAGTTATTCAAGAATTTTTTTTGGAAGTATCGTCTGCTTTTCATGTTAGGTAAAGGGTTAATAAAATTTATGACACACTTGTAACTCTATCATCTGATTAATTGTTGGAAAGGGCTATTTGAGCTCTTTCCAACAATTAATCAAATGGTAGGTTTGATCTGCGCATACCAGAACGTATAGATGATCATCATCAAATAAGTGACAATAGTCTTTTTTCGGCAGGGAAAGTGTTAAATCGGTATAAAACCAACAATTAAAGGAAACCATCGCGTCG
Source organism: Pictodentalium vernedei (assembly GCA_031216915.1). Classification (NCBI taxonomy): domain Eukaryota; kingdom Metazoa; phylum Mollusca; class Scaphopoda; order Dentaliida; family Dentaliidae; genus Pictodentalium; species Pictodentalium vernedei. Next base: position 20,987,526 of record CM062293.1, read on the forward strand.
AATTGATATGTAACAGCAGAGTGAGTACAAGGTTGTTCCTCCACTCTGAAAACTTTGAAACATCTCCTCCCTATAAACTCGCTTCTTCATCTTGGATCCTTTACTTTTTTCTCTGCATACAGTGCAAGCAACTTCGGATGGAAGCAGAAAATGTATGAAGCTCTCACGAAGCGCTATCTAGTACAAAGCTCATGCATTGTGAACCCATTTTGTTAGTTCAACGATCTGAACGTAGTGACTACCCCTCTTCGTTCAGATTCTTCCCATTCAATCCCATAGAAAAAGTTCCCATCAAGTTTTTATGGGAACTCAAAACTCGAAAATAGGAATATATGGGGTCTTCCCGTTTCGCCGATGTGATTCTAATGGGGTAGGTGTCAGTAATCCGCAGATCAAAGAAGTGCCGCGATAATTTGTTAATTGGGATGTTGGGAGATAATTTTTATCAATTTAACCCATGTACCACAGGGAAACTCACAAGTAACGACGAATTGATTGAATGTAATGTAATTTTTTTATTGATTTATCAACGCAATAAACGAGCAAGTATAATATAATAATATGAACATTTAAAGACATAAAGCACATTTTTTAAAAACCCGAATTTCGACTGAATGTAATGTAATTTTTTTATTGATTTATCAACGCAATAAACGAGCAAGTATAATATAATAATATGAACATTTAAAGGCATAAAGCATATTTTTTAAAAACCCTTATTTCGACTGACTCTGTCTAAAAATAACAATAAACGAGCAAGTATAATATAATAATATGAACATTTAAAGGCATAAAGCACATTTTTTAAAAACCCGAATTTCGACTGACTCTGTCTAAAAATGACAGTGCGTCAATCTGACCTTCCCTAAAGAGTCTTTTATAATAAGATAAAGCATTGTCGATGGCACGATACTTTTTTCTTCGTGGGGCCACCTTCCCACCATGTCTCAACTGCAGAATTGTTGATTCTGTGAATGCTTGTTCTTTCTTAATGAAATCAACTAAGAAGAACAAGTTAGGATGGGTTCCGGCAATTGCCTTCTTCAACTTGACTTGGTTTTATTAGGCAGCAAGCCATAGACTAATGGCAACATCTTATTGTCGACGAAAGCATGGATGGTATACAGCTGATAAAAGAGTTTCGGTGATTTCTCAAATGTCCCATCACAGAAAAACGAAGTCGCTTCGTCGAGGAGGTGTAAGTTTGACGCTGTGCTGAAAATGAGGCAGTTGACGTCGCTTGGATCTGACAGTAAAAACTGATCTCCTGCAGTTGTTTCCATGTAACTATCAGGTAAGCTGATTGCTGAGCGAGTTTTCGGAAGAGCCGGTATGGTTTTCGCACGAGACCTGTATAATGCTGATTTGATGCTATAGAATGTAGGAACTTTAGCAATGATGAGTGGGTCGGTATCCGATCTGAGAGAACCAAGCTCCTCTTGGTAAAGTGCGCTCACTGATTTGCTGTCGTGTCGAACGGTTTTCTTTAAATCTGCTAGGAAAGCATCGGCTACAATCTGCTCCATATCTGGTGGATGATTATGCTGCCCCATCGGCGAACTGATAAAATCGTTTTTCGTGTTGATAGTTGACCGACATCCTAAAGAATCTTTTTTAACGCAGTTCCAATGTATATTTGGTTGATTCTGAGACTTCACACGAAATTTATAACCACCATAAACTAAGTGTCTACCACCTCTCTTATTAGGGATGAAAGAAACATTTACTTGTTCACTTGCCATGATGAATTGAAGGAAATGTTGTTGATGTACAGCATGAAGGGTCATATTATATACTATTGAGATGTTTGAAGTTGTTTAGTTGTTTACAGTTGATCAATGTTAACTGATTGTTAATCACTTTGGGACCATGAACTCAGCCGGTGAAGAAGAGTTAATATCAATCAGTGGGATTAACAACTTGTTCACACCTCCACCGGCGATTAGTTTTGGTTTGTTTATTTAACCTCATCGGCGAAACGGGAATAAACCGAATATATATCAAGCTTTCGCCCTTATTATCGGCTGCATTCGATAGTACACGTATTTCCTTACATTTGGGCAGAGTTTATTGATCCAAACTATTTTAAGCGTCAACAACATGTTTCGATATCGTCCATGTTTTTGTTTAAATATAAAACAGTAAAAACAATAACACGGTAATGGCGCCGAAACGAATAGACCTTTTCATCGATGCGGAATCGGAAATTCGATCGCATTTGCACAGAGGGGGTTGATAACCTCCTCTGTGCGGATGCGATCGAGTTTGATAACCTCCTCTGCGCGAAAGGGATCGAGATTCCGATTAATAAAGGCGAAAGCTTCATATATATATTCCCATTTTCGAGTTTTGACTTCCCATAAAGACTTGATGGGAACTTTTTCTGCACAATTGGATGGGAAGAAACTGAACGTAGAGGGGTAGCCACTTCGTTCAGATCGCTAACTACCATTTTGTAAACGCGCGCCTAATGCAAGCTGTTTTAAGGGTTTTTCATGGTTCAAAACACAAAACTGATGAAGTTATCGCCTAAGCAAATACGCCACGTTATTTTTCCCAGAACAAATTCTACTCAACTGACTCACTTGGGTATTTCCATATTACATAAATTTCTTCCTCAAATTCCGGAAAAATCGCCGTGATAACGGGTTACTTAAATCTAAAACCTGACGCAACGACCATAACCAACTAGCGCTGTTCACAAAAATCATCATTCAAAATTGAATATTTTCATTTTTTTTTCTCTCAAAAACACAGCTACTTGAATGGTACCGTGGCCATTCGAGGAAACTGGCTGTTTTGGTATGGTCTTGTCGGGGAATATAGCACCTACCCCTATTGGGTAGCACAATCCCCCACCCCTCGGGGAAATTTTAACGCAACCACTATTATAGCGAAAGCCCCCACGTGCAACGAGCTCAATTAGCAACACTCTAAAATCAGTTGGGTTAACAATCAACCCAAATCAACTGGGTTGAGCAGGGCTTGCCTTGAGTCGGGGCTGATCAGCCCAGGCCCCGAGATCAGCCCCGCGGAGCACTTGCTGGTGGCTTTTTTTCAAGCCCAGACATTTTCCACAAAAAAGCACTAACAATAATGTACAAAATGGAAAATCAGCCCCGAAAAGGCCCCGACCTCAATATGTGGGGGACTTTTTTTAGGCCCCGGCCATTTTACTGAAGGCGAGCCCTGGTTGAGTGAATATCTAACGCCACCACTATTATAGCAAAGCCCCCATATGCAACAAGCTCATTTATCTACACTCTAAAATTAGTTGAGCTAACAGCCAACCCAAATCAACTTCTTCTCCTTATATTAACCCTTTACCTAACTTAACGGCAAAAACCGTCCAGCGCTATTCTCAAAAATCGCCAATTAATTTTCAAAATATTTTCATTTTTTGTCTCAAAAACATAGGTTATGACCCCTCGTTGGAACGAGCTCGTCGAGCTCGTTCCAACGAGGGGTCATAACCTATGTTTTTGAGACAAAAAATGAAAAAAATTAGTTATTCAAGAATTTTTTTTGCAAGTGTCGTCTGCTTTTCATGTTAGGTAAAGGGTTAAATGGACTGAAATAGTCGGAAACCACCAGGATGGTACCAAGTTAACAGCCTTTTTTCTCTTCTTAACTTAGGCGTGGGGGCGCGGTGGCTCAGTAGGTGATGGTGGTTGGGGGTTGTGTCACCCCAATTCTGACCATAATTTTCAATAGTTAGAAATTTCAAGTCTCCGACTACCAACATTTGGTAATTTGGTGGCTCAGTAGGTAGAGGTGCAGGCTGCAAGCTGAGGGGTCCTCGGTTCGAATCCCACCTGCGGCAACCGCGTTGTGTCCTTGGGCAAGACACTTCACCCCCATTGCCCATGTTGGGGCACGGCCACGTCGTGTACTAAGGCGCTGTACGTCAATGGTGCACTTGTCTTCAACCAATGCTAACCCTGCTTGTGTGGAGTTAGTATGTTGGGGAGCTGATAGTTGCTCGCCGTTGCTCGGTGGTTCTCTCCGGGAACTCCGGCTTCCTCCATCCGTAAAATTGTCATGGTCATGATTAGCCATTGTGCAGAAATATGTGACCTCAAACCCCAATAAATAAATATATATTAACTTGGGGGGCGAACGGCATGTTGGCTGACTCGTGTCCCACCACTACGGTGAATGTATTACCATTGACAACACAATGTATCCAGTCATATATGATGAATTCAAGCTGACCATCTCCTATTTCCCTTACCTTTTCCTTATTTTCACCATAGTTTAAGCAGCTTCTCACACCGTCGTTCCGTGATCGCCGCCATAAGGCCACAATTGGACCCCTTCCGACGTAGAAAACGTGGCGCGGTTGTCACTCAACGACGGTGTGTGTGGCAAGAAATACATACCCACCTGTCAAATTAGTGCACCAGTTACACGGGGAGACGACTTACATAAGCTATCAGCTTCATGTCGAATACCCTCGTGTAGTTCCAATTGGGTTTTCAGTTAAGTTTTGCGGGGAAAAAAAGAAAATGTTTAGTAATTCAAGAAAATGTCATATGCCGCCTGTTATCCGGGATACGTGAAGGATTAAAGCCCCAAAGTCCAAAGCTGTATACATACTCTCCTCTACTGACAGGTCACTGCACTCCAATTAACCTAAATCAACTGAGCTGAGTGAATATGAACCCAATTGGGTTCATATCCACTCAGCCCAGATGATGTGGGTTTATTTTTAACCCAACTGACTTTAGTGTGTGAAAGTGTAACGTATGTATCTTACTAGCTGCTTTTATATACACTGAACAGCCGATGAATAATAAATGATAGAATTCTCACTTGTTTAACGTGAAGCTGTTATAGTGTGTCGGCATTTTGAAGGATAAATGAACAAGAGGCCTGTCACGCCTAGAGAGCTCCGCTGAGGGCCACTGATCGCATGGGCATGTTTTCTAATACTAATATTGTTACAAACTTTAGCCGAAAAATTTTCAGTTGTCACGAAAATTATGGCTTGGATCGATTACACACCGCCTATTAACATTACATGACGTTATAAAGATTTTCTTGATCCTGTGTTCTGTGACCTTGACCCTGTGGATTTACAGACCGCAGAATAATTGATGACACACCGTCTATTGATAATACATATTGTTATGAAGTTTGGTGGAAAAATATTCAGCGGTTTGGAAATTATGGCTCGGACAAATAAAATGTTGACGACGGACGGACGGACGGACGGACAGACGGACGGCGGACGACAGACGACGCACGACGGACAAATCAGTATAAGAAAAGCTCTGCTGACTTTGTCAGCGGAGCTAACAAAGGGAGATTACTCTGTCAGCCGTGTACAGATTTCGATTCAATGAATATGCTTTGTCTAATCTTACTATTCTTAATTTAATGGTGTTTAAGGTCACACATTTCTACACAATGGCTAATCGTAACCGCTACCTACATCTTACATGCGACGTATTAAAAATCATAGAAATTCGCAAAAACTTGTAGTCCTGAGGTAAGGCAGTAAAATATTCAAGTTGTGATTGTTGGTTGAAGAAAAAAAATTGAGAGCCAGATAGAACATGAACACGAAATGAATTTGCCCGATGCTTCCTGCGTGCACATACCTTTGCCGCTCGGCAAGTTGTTCAAACAAGAAGAAGTCAACAAGATAGATAAGTAGATAATTTTATTTTGCGGTGTATAACATTTTACGATAACCATGCATCTCTAATCCACTAGTTAGAATACCTGCATACACAACAGCGAACTAACATAGCCAGGTTGGCTGTCTACAGATTATCTCCCACCCTAGAAGTTTAGCCGCCTATAATCACCAGAAAATTTATTTATTTATTTATTGGTGTTTAAGGTTACATATTTCTGCACAAGGGCTAATCACGACCACGACAGTTTTACGGGTGGAGGAAGCCGGAGTACCCAGAGAGAACCACCGAGCAACGGTGAGCAACTGTCGGCTCCCCAACATACTAACTCCACACAAGCAGTGTTAGCATTGGTTGAAGACAGGTGCACAATCGACGTGCAGTACGCATTAGTACACAACGCCACCGTGCCCCCACATGGGCAATGGGATGAAGTGTCTTGCACAAGGACACAACGCGGTTGCCGCAGGTGGGATTTGAACAGAGGACCTCTCGGCTTGCAGCCTGCACCTCTACCAACTGAGCCACCGCGCTCCCGGCAATCACCAGAATAGGCCATATATAGTTATTGGCAATGTCGTGATACAAGCAGCGGCAGACAGTCACGACGTTTACGATTTACCTCGACATTACCGACTGTTATGGATAACTTTTATGTCAGGTCCTATTCACTGCGTCTTACCACACTAGCAACCACCAGTTCTGAGACAGTTGGAGGAAGCCGAAGTACCCGGAAATATCTTTGAACATGTCAGCTATTGGACAATTCTACAGTACCCAAATCCGACTGCTGTCAGATGAGGCAATAATTTGAGAAAGGGGCGGGGTTTGCGAGGATTATCAGATCTAATTCAGTAAACCGAACTTATCCACTTGCGAGCTCCAGGTAGCCAGTCTAATTCTGTTCGGAATTCGACGCTGTTACGGGCTGTTTGTTTTCATACTTTTTGTGGAAATTTACGCGCATGCGGCCATTGATGTAATTTGATGATTATTTATTTATTTATTTATTTATTTATTTATTTATTTATTTATTTATTTATTGAGGTTTAACTACACTGCTGACAGCCAGGGTCACCTCGTGTCGGACAGCTTTACGGGTGGAGAAAACCAGAGTACCCAGAGAGAACCACCGAGCAACTGTCAGGCTCCCCAACATACTAACTCCACACAAGTATGGCAAGCATTGGTTGAAGACAAGTGCACCATCGACGTGCAGTATGCCTCAGTACACAACGCCATCGTGCCCCCAGGTGGGCAATGGCGGTGAAGTGTCTTGCCCAATACAAGAACACAACGCGGTTGCCACAGGTGGGATTCGAAGCAAGGACCTCTCGGCTTGCAGCCTGCACCTCTACCTACTGAGCCACCGCGCCCCCGTAATTTGATGGGCTTTTACTTACAAAAATATACAAGTATTCTTTCGTGCCGTATTATAGATATTCCAATCAATAAGTATTTAATCTCCATTGAAAGCATCAAGATTTTAATATAATTTGTGGAACTAACCGGAGTAATCATAACACTACGGCTGTGGTGAATCTTCTTTTCTGATTGTAATGTCATCAAAATGTCGATTAAATAAAATCTATATTGAGCAAATTTCTAGGTTTGAATCACAGAAAATGATTTCTTTCTGATTCAATCGCCCAGAATATATCAGTTGGTTGGAAAAGCGAGCCGTGGGCTCGCTTTTCCAACCAACTGAAATATTCCAGACGAGTGAATCTAAAAATAGGCGATGACCTATTTGAGAGCTAGACTGGTTCCAGCCCATAACAGAGTCGAATTTCCAACAGCATTAGACTGCTGACCAGAGAGCTTTCTTTACCCACAGATTGCTACACTAGTACCAGGCCCTGCCGAAATTTATAATTGTCCAGCTGCTGATGTCCGTCCAAGTGAAGCACATAATTTAACCTTACATCTGGACAACATGCAGATTGTTCAGTATCGATCGATACCTACCTGTTGTTTATTTTCAGCGACCTCAACAACCATTCTGGCATTGTATCAGCAGTAGGAAGCACTGTACACAAATTCAGCGTGTTACAAATTCAGCAACATTGTTGTGCTTTCAAATAACATGTTGCCACTTTAAAATTGTTGCGCAGTTGTCCGCTTCAGGATCGCCTTACACTTTATGTATGATGGTTAAAATTCCAAACAGAACGTTGAAATTTCAGGATATATTACACAGACACTCCAATATTGTCGATTGTTTCAGCAAAACCTGGGCAGTCTTGTATGTCCTTTTTGACCTGAGAAAACTCCGGATTCGAGACAGTCAGGCATAGACAACACTACTAGATGAAGAGCAACAAGGAAATAAGTGTGTCCGGCTTAAACTGTGTAAAAGGCAGCTCTATATTTGTATGCACGTAAGTTTTTGAGTCACTTGTTTGATGACTTTATAGTATATTGTATAAGTGTTACATGTCGTCCTTAAACGTAGAAAAACTATACAGTAAATCTGCTTCATAACGCGATAGCAGAAGTCTAATGTAGGTCAAACAATTTTCTGTTAACACTTACAATACCACAAAATGTAGGCCTGGAAATAATCCGCGAACGGTCATTTAGGTTACATTTAGGTTACGTGTGGGTTACGTCATATTTTAGAGGGTCCATACACTCAAGAAGATCAAAAAATTCAAGGACTTTTCAAGGACATATTACCATTTTTGAAGGTGCAGTTTTCTGACGGAATATCATTTTTACAAAACATCACACCTGCTTTCAACTCTCAACCCACTAAATGACTTTACAATATTTTTCATCAAATCTAGTCATGGCTGCTGTGAAGCAGCCATGACTAGATTTGATGAAAGATTAATTTAAATTTAACTTAAGAAACCTTTGGTAAAAAAAAATCCATTCAATTTTCAGAAAAAAATTTGGATCAAATATGCCAAATCATACTTATTTCAGAAGCAGGAAAAATCCTGTCTTGGATGGGGAAAACCCGCCAGCAGCAAGTAAGAAGTATTTTCAAAATGCAGCCCCAAGGCTGCACATTGAAAATATTAATTGGTCTACCCGAAATAATGAATATGGACTTTTCCAATTGCTGCCATCGAACTGACATGGAAGATACTACCAGTATTTAAAGGGTTAAAGTGCTTAGGCATTCCATAGAAACTAGTTGCATCGCTCTCGTGTTACAGACCCTATATGTCACACCAAGCTTATTGCTGTTTAATTTCTGTCAGAATAACACAATTACATATTTATTTATTGGTGTTTAAGGTCACATACCTATGCACAATGTCTAATCGTTACCATGACAGTTTTACGGGTGGGGGAAGCCGGAGTACCCGGAGAGATCCACCGACCATCGACGAGCAACTGTCAGCTCCTCAACATTCTAACTCTGTTCAGGCTCAGCTCAAACAGGGTTACAGAGGTTGAAGACATGTGCAACCATCGTCGTCGTGCTGTAAGCCTTAGTGCATGCCATCATCGTGCCCCCATGTAGGCAACCTGGAGAAAGAGCCTTGCCCAAGGACACAACGCGCGGGTCGTCCCGGACGCGGATCGAACTCGGGACTCCTAGCATAGCAGTCCAACAGTCTACCACTGCGCCACCGTGCTCCCACACATAATTACATATATACTCATAGGTAGAATACATATCCGGAAAATACAAGATATGCCTATCAGCTTTATCGATCTTTTTTGTATGTAATTGTTCACATGCAATACAGGGGTGGCGCCAGGGATTTCTTGACAGGGAGGCTATAACATTTGACCTCCCAAACGAAGGAAACTGAGTGAAAATTGGTAAATTGGAGAACCAAAATAGAAGCAAATTGAGTATGTTTGTTGATTATTTAACCCTTCACCTAACCTGAAAAGCAGACGGCACTTGCAAAAATAATTCTTGAATAACTATTTTTTTCATTTTTTGTCTCAAAAACATAGGTTATGACCCCTCGTTGGAACGAGCTCGACGAGCTCGTTCCAACGAGGGGTCATAACCTATGTTTTTGAGACAAAAAAATGAAAACAATAATGAAAATTAATTGGCGATTTTTGAGAATAGCGCTGGCCGGTTTTGGACGTTACCTTAGGTAAAGGGTTAAAGTAAACATATTATAATAAGGTCGGGAAATATTTCATCTATAAAGCCAGTTTGACGAACGACATTAAGGAATTTCGTGAGAATCACTATTCTCTATCAAAGTTCCAGTCCTGCACGCGTTCGAGACTGACAAGACGAGATATCTACATTCGATTGTCGGAAATTTCTTGTGAAGTCGGGTTTACGAGACTCTCCAACGGACTGACTAAAAATTTCCGACGGGGGGGGGGGGGGGGCTGGACCTCTCCGACGGGGGGGGGGGATTGTAGCCCCCCCCTGCCCCCCACCACTGATACAATAGTGCTCATATTTTAGATCCTAAATTCCACATATTTTTCCCAGATGCTTCCAGAAAGCCTCATTTGATGCACATTTTTGTTTAATTATCTCTGATCGTTTATCACAACTAAGCACATCTCCCAACCAAAATTACTGGCTACGCGCCTGTGTTAGACTGGGATATGTTAGAGCTTCAAGTGATCCCATCATCCAACTCGTGGAAAAATGGAAAGGCATATCTCCAAACATTCCCACAAATACTAAATATTATATAGTGCAGCATTAAATATGAAGCAGAACAATTTAAAATGTCCACTGACAAAGATCATTCACTATGTGTTATTCAGATTTTAATAACAGCGGCGTAGCCGGGGGGCGGACTGGGGGGGGGGGGGGGGGGGGTCATGCCCCCTACAAATTACAGCCCCCCCCCCCCCCGATCCTGTCTCAGAGCATTGAATTTTCAAAATTTTCTCGGGGGAGATACCATAAGCCTGGGGTTTGGTAGGTATGGCCCTCCCATTGGCGTGAGGTCCCCTCGAACCCGACCAATGGGGGGGGGGGGGGGGGCACCCCACCTCAGGTCTACGGCCTTCGGAAATGCCTGTGGGATATATCGACCTAGCACCCCCAAAAATTATGCCCCCCCCCCCCCCCCCCTTCAATAGGAAATCCTAGCTACGCCTATATGCAATGCTGTCCACTTCAGAGGACTTCCATCTCGGGCGTTGGTTACCGAATACCGGCTCCTATTTTAACAGAAAAGCAGAACTCTTTTACTACAGTAAATAAGTATTTCGGATTTTCCCCACTTCCCGGGGTTACTACGGGGGCGTAACATGCACTATATTTTCAAAAAGGCCTGCACAAATTGGGCGAACGGACATTTCGTTCGTCAAGCGTTCGTAGGGGCGTAGCGAAGTGGATTTTAGGGGTGATTCCATCTGGAGATGGGCAATATACCGAAAAACTGATCCGACACCAATATCACGAATAAACCCAAAATCTGAACCGAACCCATCATTGAATACCGAAAATTTCCGAATTTTTAAATTTTCCTACATTTGATACTCACATAGGGCTTTGTTGAGGCTGGACAGCAGCTGAATAATAAAATAAGTTATTGGTTATCTTTTCAGTTTCGCTAACCCTAGACTAGAGGGCCTTGGAAGTTGTCATGAATTCCCTCTAGACTACAGCTTCTACGTGTCCAGTTGCTCAGCGGTGATTAACAGGCAGCCAAGAAGTGACTAGAATGCTGAAGTCTGAGTAACTTAACTGGTAGAGTGCTAATTTTTTTCTCAGCCTCAAGATTTGTTCACACATTTTTGTCTTGTTACAATTTATTGTCGTCTGTGTTGGAGTCTTAGAAATCGATTCGCTCTTGCTGGTATAATTCTGTACCTTCTTCCAATAATAAATTTGCAAATTGGACTTATGTCACACACACGGTTGGTCATACCCAGTGGTGGCGCCAAGGGGGGTCAGGGGGGAGGCCCCCCCCCCCCCCCCCCCCCCCCGTCGGAAATTTTTAGTCAGTCCGTCGGAGAGTCTCGTAAACCCGACTTCACGAGAAATTTCCGACAATCGAATGTAGATATCTCGTCTTGTCAGTCTCGAACCCGTGCAGCACTGGAACTTTGATAGAGAATAGTGATTCCCACGAAATTCCTGAATGTCGTTCGTTGGAACGAGGGGTCATAACCTATGTTTTTGAGACAAAAAATAGTTATTCAAGAATTAATTTTGCAAGTGCCGTCTGCTTTTCAGGTTAGGTGAAGGGTTAAATAATCAACAAACATACTCAATTTGCTTCTATTTTGGTTCTTCAATTTACCAATTTTCACTCATTTTCCTTCGTTTGGGAGGTCAAATGTTATAGCCCCCCCCCCCCCCCCCCTGTCGGAGAGGTCCCCCCCCCCCCTGTCGAGAAATCCCTGGCGCCACCCCTGGTCATACCAACGGACGCCTGTGGCACGTGATTCGGTAAGTTGGATCCCCAGCATGTCGAAAGTACGACGCCACGCCACGGCATGTATGGAAGCAAGGGATAGATGAAGAGCTGACTGAAAACGAAAGATCGCATCTAGAACTGGCAGATTTCTTGTCCAAGAAGGGACTGAACTAAATAGAAAGATCCAATAATGCCATGTCACTCACTCAAGCTTCTATAGAAAAGACATCTCACCAAAGCTACAAATGAAATCTGAAAAATCAGGTAAGGGATGGGAGCCTGTTGGGTGTGCTAATGAAATTGTTGGTAATTTATGTCAAATCTAAGATGGCCGGTGGCGGCTATCTTTTTCAACGGAATGCAGAAAAACTTGATAACTCCCATCTGGACGTCATATCAAACTTACATATAAAATTTGAAAAAAACATTGGGTGAGAGGTGCGGCCTGTAGGGTCTGCTAATGGAACTGTTGACAATTTACAAGTTTTCGGCACGATACAATAAGTCACCGTGCAAAATACGTTTGTTTTTACACGAAATACAAATTAGTTTGAGCGGAATCTCCACTGACTCCCGACTCCGCGAGTGTTTTTCTGTTTTGCAGCAACACTTCACTTCACGTTAGAGATGGGCGGTATTGGAATTTTGCAATTCGGTATCGGTATTTTTAGGGAGAGGAGGTGTACCTCGGCATCAGTTCGGTATTTGGTATCTGACTTGACTGAGATTTGCTGATAGTACCAAAGAGGAATTCACATGAGGGAAAACAGAATAAGTTGTTGTAGTATCATTCTCCCACAACACAACAAATGGCACTGCCAATGAGCTCAACAGTGGCATTATTTTACAATCTCAAATCATATCTACAGTAATTTTGTGACTTGTTCTAACTTCTAAGGACTAAAGGCACCTGAATGTTTAAAGACCTATTTCAGGCTTCTGCGATCTCAGAGCACGAGACCTGACCATGCCATCTTTAGGAGGTCCTGCTGACAATAGACAAAATATCTGGCCAGTGATTTCTAGTGAGGTCTTGGCTGCCTGTGAAGGCAGCCAAGACTTCACTAGGAATCACCGCTAAGTGACTGGACATGGACATGTTGGTGGCAAATGGGAATTCAGGACAGCTACAGTTAAAACTAGAAGTCCTGTCACGAACTGTGCGCTTATCTAGGCTTAAATGCGCGTAGAAATTGCGCGCAATTCCCATATCGAATGGCATCCATAGCACAACAGGTTCTCCTGGTTACTCATAGCAAACACGGGCAATGTTTCTGCCAATGGACCTCTTGTGCACAGGCCGTATGTACAGAATTTGATGGCCATAACGCGTAGATTAACGCGCAGATCGACGTGCTATTTGTACTCCTTTCATGACAGGACTTCTATTTTTAACTGTATTCAGTGCTTTTAAGAGAACTGAAAAGGAACTCAGGCACTTCTAAAAAGAAAATGAACCTTTCAACTGTTATCAAGCCTCAACACGGACTTATAAATGGAGGAAAATTTGAAAATTCAGACGGTTTCGGTATTCAATGATTGTTTCGGTTCGGTTTTTCGGTATCCCCATGACATCGGTATCGGTCCGGTTTTTCGGCATATTGCCCATCTCTACTTCACGTCCTTCAAAGTTGTGTGATGGTATTTATCAATTTTATGGGCGTAACTATGTGGGTATAGGGGACCTGGCAAGCCCCCCAAAATTTGCATTTTGGACATTTTCATCTGAATTGGGAGTCTTGAATATCGATTTACTGGTAATCATGTCAATTCTCATAAGCCTAAATTTGCTTCTTGGGTCACGTGTGTGATGGTATGTCACACACGCTGTCAGCCTCATTCAAATATTGATCTGTGGCCGAGTAGGAATGTTGGGGTCCCAGGCTCCCAACATGATCAATTTTGAGTCAGGTACGTGCCAATGAAATAAGAAGTTGGGAAACCTTCAAGCCGTGCATCACAACTACTTATTCATTTATTTATTGGGGTTCAACGACACTTTAGACAGCCTGCGTCACCTAATGTCGGGTAGTTTTACGGGTAGACGAAATCGGGGTATCCGGAGAGACTCCCCAACTTACTAATTCCGCACAAAGCAGGGTTAGCATTGGTTGAAGACAAGTGCACCGTCCACGTGCTGTACGCCTCAGTACACGGCGCCACCGTGCCCACACATGGGCAATTGCAATTGGCGTGAGGTGCCTTGCCCAAGGACACGACGCAGTAACCCCTGGAGGGGACTGAATCGTGCACCGGTTTGAAGTCCAAGCCGTAACCAATGAACTACCGAGCTCTCCATCACAACAACTATATAAATGTATTTATCCACAAATTCCCAGTGTTTTTTAACTGTAAACCCCATTGACAGATATTACAACTAGGCCTACAGTTAAAACTAGAAGTCCTGTCATGAAATGAGCACAAATAGCACGTCGATCTGCGCGTTAATCTACACGTTATGGCCATAGTAAGGCTATCAAATTCTGTACATATGGCCTGTGCACAAGCAATGCTTCAGCCAATGGGCCTCCGGGTAACCCGGAGGTACATTGGCAGAAACATTGCCCGTGTTTGCTATGAGTAACCAGGAGAACCTGTAGTGCAATGGATGCCGTTCGATATGGGAATTGCGCGCAATTCCTACGCGCAATTAAGCCTAGATAAGCGCACAGTTCGTGACAGGACTTCTAGTTTTAACTGTACATCGTCAAGACATAATTATGCATTTATGATATATTGACATATTTCTTCATTCGGGGCTCAATGACGTGGCCACAGGGTGGGAGCTTGGGAAGTCTCCCCCCCCCCCCCCCCAAAAAAAAAATATATATATATATATATTTTCGTTAATGGGTGGGTCAAACCTGTGACCAAGCCCAATCTGATGTACAACATGGGGTTGCTGCTTTCGGGCAACGACATGTGATTTTACTTGCCGACCTAAACCATCCACTTGAACCAGTGAAAAATTATCTAGGGAGACGACCATCATAAGCTACAGTTAAAACTAGAAGTCCTGTCATGAAATGAGCACAAATAGCACGTCGATCTGCGCGTTAATCTACGCGTTATGGCCATAGTAAGGCTATCAAATTCTGTACATATGGCTTGTGCACAAACAATGTTTCAGCCAATGGGCCTCCGGGTAGCCCGGAGGTCCATTGGCAGAAACATTGTCCGTGTTTGCTATGAGTAACCAGGAGTACCTGTAGTGCTATGGATGCCATTCGATATGGCAATTGCGCGCAATTCCTACGCACAATTAAGCCTAGATAAGCGCACAGTTCGTGACAGGACTTCTAGTTTTAACTGTATTGGCTTTCTGTGGAATCCCCTCGTTGTACCTTTGTTTACTTCCTTATTTGTTATACTGTATACTTGTGTTGTTGTGTCTTTTGACTATGTATTGTTTAATGTATACAAATGCTAAACTCCAAATAAATATTGTTTAAAACTAAAATATTTTCGTTAAGAATAGGGGAGGCCTCCACCCCAACTCCGACAACGGGCTTCCAAATATCATGCCCGCCCCCTCCAAACAAAAACAGTCTTGGGCACCCCTATATAGAGCCCTGACTACACGCCTGTCGGTGCTGGGTTCATGACAGTCGGGACAAATCGAAAATTTTGTTTAATCTCCCCCCTCCCCTCCCCGAATAGGTCATTTTTGACTCCCCTTGTTCGTCGTTTACATCTGTGTTTACTTTGGAAAGTTTGCATGGGATGTGCGACCCCAGCATTCTGTTTATTTGGCTGTTTTTTTTTGCAATTAATTGAAGCGGCAGGCCTGGCATTCTTAAACATGCAGGAGGGCTAAAAAATCGCTCTCCTCGCATGACCTAGGGGAGCGATTAGCTCTCCTCAAGCTTACAAAAGCTAAAAGTGACAAAATGAAGTTTTACTATTAACGAATTCTGCCTTGTGGGCTTTGTACATTATATTTGGTACTGCTAACCACGTAGTCTCTGTGAAACGGCTACACTGCCCTTCCCACACCTCCGGGCCTTGGTAAGGCCCGAAGGTGTGGGAGGGGCAGTGTGGCCATATTGTAGAGACCACAAACATAGCAGAGATCTGAAAACCTATGGGTTTTAGGAATAGACTGTTGTGGTAATCATTAATTTCTAAGGCTAGGAGGGCTATTTTTCGCCCTCCTCAATTTTTTTCTTCTTTTTAGAACCAGCCTCCATCAACTGGTTGATGATTCTGCTGGTTTGGTTTCGGGGGGTGCGCACGGATTTGCCTTCGTGGAGGGTTTATAGATTTTGTTTCATAGATATTTTTCCAATGGCAGTCAAGGGTGAGGGCGGTTTGCATTTGCTGAAACTGTAGGGGTTAGGTGTTTATAGTGTGATGGTGACTGTTAGATTGTTTTCGTATCATTTGTCGGTTATATCTATATACTTTTTAGTTATGTTCAATGGGGCAGTGTAGCGGAGATAATGCTCCACTGACTGCTCCAAATATAGTAGGCGAACGAATAAATCGCTCTCCTGAAAATGCCAGGCCTGAAGCGGGGAGTGGTTAAAAATTTAGGGTGGGGTTGGGAAGTGTGAGAAAGGGCGTTATGTTATGTAGATTTCACCTTACCACGACATATGCTTCGAGTATACATTAAGAGATTTAGCACTTATTGTTGCTGGTGTAGCAAATTGGATTTTCTCAGGATTCGGGGACCAGCCACCTGTAAATATTTAACCTCATTTCAATTTACGTAAACCACAAAAGCAGTTGAATAGATTGTTATAAAATCATCAGAAATCAAATGTTTACACTCACCATTAGAGATTATAAATACAGTGAAAACTTGATCGAGCTCTGTTGGTTAAATCCCTGGGGCAAGTAAGATTAAATTCGTTCTATCTGGCGATTAATTCGTTTTCAGTTGACAACACACACATGTATGGAAATCCTACATGCACGAACGTTATAGTGTTTGCTTTTCACTTTTCTGGTCCGGCTGTCCCAAATTGTTTGACACAGAATATTTCAGCTTTACATCAGAACCAAAGTAACTCTTTAAAATGGAAATTTGTGATCCCGCTCATAAATCCAAGTTGAAAAAAGAGAATAAATCACCAACAAGGAATTGTATACAACTTTAAAACTTTTAAAATGAAGGGAAACTTCTCTGATGAAACCGGAACTGCTTTTCTAGGATTGCTGTTGTCAAAAGGGGAGTGGCTTGTGTACTGACGAACTCACGAAGCTTGACACAATTCGTTAACCTTTTCGCTGCTGAAGTGCTTTGAAACTGATTTTTTTTCTATGTTTTTTCGGCTTTTTCATAGCGTTTTTTTTTTCGGTTTACAGTGTATTTACTTTTAACATGGTATTTCATTTTTTTTAAAAATAAATTACCCATTAACACTTTATACAACGTACATAATATGAAGAGTTGTTATTTTAACTATTTTTCTCTATAAATTATTTACAAAATTTCAGCAAAACATGTGACCCCTCATTGGAACGAGCTCAATGAGCTCGTTCCAATGAGGGTCACATGATACGGTTTTGAAATTTGTTGTAAACAAGAATAATCTCCACTGCCCAATAGACCATTTTTACATAACGCCATCTTACATCCGGGACTCAATTTGCACCCACAAACCGGCTTTATTTATCAACATTGCACACGTGTGTACTGAGCTGTTGATCGGCATTGAAAACTTCATTTTTCGTCTCTGTTTTATCAATTAAAATTCGACAATTTAACTAATCTGCTTTTGTTTTCATCCCCGAAGAGAACAGTGGTTGGTTGTTAGAAATTTGTGTATTTTGCTATGTTATTTCCATACTTATCATTTTCGTGTTAAAATTATTCATGTACGTTCTGACGTTCACAACTCTCAGCTACAATGTACCTTCGGCTTCTTTAAAGCTAAACTGTTTCGTTCGAAGAACGGCAGGCAAGCACGCAATCGAATTTTGTTTCAAAAGGACGACAGCAATGACAAAAAATATTTATAAAGTGCAAACAAACGATATCAATGCAGCGTTCAGTACAGTACAGCAGACATGGGTGTCATTTTTGAATGGTTGGTTTCGAGGGGGCATGTCGAGTCCCGGATTTAAGATGGCTCTATGTAAAAATGGTCTATTTGTAAATTACACGGATGCATGCGTCCGTTTGGATAGGGAAAGGGTTAACACATTCTGTATGGGTTGTATTCCGGTCACCAACTATTTACCAATATTGGGAGTTGGGAGTACTAATCCACACCTGGTCCCAACGCTCGTAATATGCATTGTGGTTCGTCGAGGGACGTTGCGGGGGGGGGGGGGGGGAGGGGGGGGGGGTATTCCCTCAATCAACTAAATTGGAAAAAGTTGGACATTTCAGACAAGGCTCTCGTAGAATTTTTCCAAGCACGTGCAGAATTTTTCTAAAATTTGGAGTTTTTAGACGAAAGAGAAGTGAAAGTCCTCCAAATATTGATTGAAAAGTTGTATAAATCCCACAAAATATTGATTTATAGTTGGAATCTGTGACTGCTGAGTGCCTCAGTTGAATATTTTAACTCTTGACTCGTGGGGAGGGGGGGGGCGTCCCCCCGAACCCCGCCCCCTACCAACCACCCTTATTGGCCGCCACTGCCTGCCATTGTCAGTGCACAGATTGAGAATCTGAGATGAGAATTTCCATGCAGATTACTGCAGCTTTTTCAACGAGTTTCTTTTATTGAGCTGATATGTTGTGTTTCATCGCCAGAGTCAAAGGACGAAAAGCCCAACCCCCCACCCCCCCCCCCCAAAAAAAAAAAAAAATTCATTTGGTTCACGGGCAATTAATTTTTCAAAACACTGAGGCAGTCCTGGAAATGAGACGGATGCGAGTGCAATTTCTCCCGTCAGCACCCATGTTTTCTATTTTCCGAGAGCTAAAAAATGCATTCGTTTAAAAGTGGGGAACACTAATATACTGTAATGGCATATAAATGTGTGTTGTCTTGAGAAAGCAGCACTCTGTGGCCAGTGGCAAGTTACTGTCATAATTCAGCAATTCCTTATACATTTAACCCCTTGAACCCGAGCAGCTGCTTTTCCGGCCAGGAACATGATGCATCATAACGTCATTAAATAGGATGGTTGCTCAGTAAATGTGTGAGGTAGACCAATCAATATTTTCAACGTGCAGCCCTAAGGCTGCACGTTGAAAATATTGATTGGCCTCCCCCAAATAATAAATATGGACTCTTCTAATTGTTGCCATTGAACTGGCATGGAAGATACCACTAGTGTTCAAAGGATTAAGGTTTCTGGTGCTTTGTGACAGTATTCCCTGGAAAATTCATATATTAACATTTTACGGGTGCAATTTACTGCCGACTCTGAATTCACGGGTGCTTAAAACTGCACTCGTCAATTTTGTTCATTTCCAGGGAGGGAGTGAGTTTTTTATTTTTTAAATTGTTTGTGTGTAATGTTTATTTTAATGTTCTTTTTCGAAAAATAAATGCCATCCACATACTATTGGAGTTCTTTTGTACAGAAAAGAGCAAACTGGATGTTCACAAAAACAAATATAATATGACACACTACAATTGAATCAATCTTTGTTGCAAATACACGCGGGTAAATATATATGTGTCAAACCAAAAAAAAATTAAAAATTTTAGGTCTCACGAGCTCCAGGTCATTTTAGAAGACGTCACAAGCCAATAGCCCCTTTGTTCATTTCAGGTGAAAAATAAACTTGAAGGAACCAAAGAGTCATATAGGAGCAACTATTCGTGGCAGCATCTCCTCTGGCGACTTTACCACTCTTTTTGCTATATAAGTAAGAGAATTTTGTTTATTTTGAAATTCCCAACTCTGATATTCCTTAAATTCAAATTAAATATACACAAATTATACATCAAAATGAAGGTTGAGATGTATAGAACACGAAATACATGTGTAATCAACTCATGGAGTTGACAGCAGGAACCACTGGTTTCCGGCAGTCTGCTACCGTATTCAGGGACGTGGCGACAGGGGGTGTGTGAAGGGGGGGACCTCCCCCCCCCCCATCCTGGCCAAAATTTTCTATAGAGGAAATTCGGAGGGCATGTCATGATTAGTTGAAAATTCCATCTATCTGGATTTTAGAGCTTCTTTGGTGATGCAGATGTCTCCTTTACTTTCCAAAATCCCAACTCGGTCTCAAGTCGGCAAAAATTCCAGCTGTTACTATTTATAAGTACAGTTTACACAATATCGAGTTTCATAACTATGCATGATGTCAATCGGTAAGAGATTCCTATAGTACTTTTACTTATCGTAATAATAAAAATCCCCAAAATGCACTTCAAGAAAATCACACCATGTAAAATCGTTATCCTGTGTTAATTTCATCATTCACAGTTACAAAATGATGACACATCGAAAACTGGTCATTCCTGCATGAGACCTGATTTAAGGGCCTATATAAGTAATGAAATTTTGTTTATTTTGAAAATTCTTACCTCCGGTATTCCTTCAATTCAAATTAAATATACACAAAATGTACATCAAAATGAAGGTTGGGATGTATAGAACACGAAACACGTGTAATCAACTCATAGAGCCGACTGTAGGCACCACTGGTTCCTGGAAGTCTGCTGCCGTATTCGCACCAGAACTGATAATTTAATAATATTTCACGAAAACAACTTGTGTCCAAATGTGCTTTACATATCCAAGAACAAAGCTAGGGGATAAAAATTCTTCAAAACACGGCGACAGAGCTGCATTGGGGAAAATGACAACGCCTTTGCTTTTGATTACGTATGAGTATACTTTCGATTTCCGGCCGACATCATCGGACAGAAAAAGCATGTAAAAACAACGCCGTCTAAAATCAAATAATGAAAAAGATCGCCTTCATACAGTATACTGTTATTAGATAGAGATTGCACAGTTGCCATATTCAATGCAAGGTATCATGATACCTGTTGAAATTTCTTAGAATTACGATTTAGTTTTTTTGATGGAAATTCGTGGTAACGAGTGATTTGCGCATGTCTGTCGAACATGGAAACCATCTTCAATAAAAAATGCAGACAGTGTTGTCCTTTTCAAAACTGCAGACCTATCGCTGTATTCGAAAGTGTTTTGAATTCCTAGCTTTGTTCTTGGATATATGAAGCACATTTGGCCACAAGTTGTTCTGATGAAATATTATTTTATTATCAGTTCTGGTGCGAATACAGTAGCAGTCTTCCAGGAACCAGTGGTGCCTCCAGTTGACTCTATGAGTTGATTGCATATGTGTTTCGTGTTCTATACATCCCAACCTACATTTTGATGTATAATTTGTGTATATTTAATCTGAATTTAAGGAATATGAGAGGTGAGAATTTCAAAATAAACAAAATTTCATTACTTATATAGGCCCTTAATGTTTGGACAGTGTGAATTGCTTGAGCATTTGTTTGGCACATATTCAGTTCCCAGAATAATACCAAATAATAATAACATGATAATTCTATCATAAATGTATTAACATTTCAGTTACTAGAATTTATTTATTTATTGGTGTTTAAGGTCACATATATATGCACAATGGCTAATCATGACCGTGACAGTTTTACGGGTGGAGGAAGCCGGAGTACCCGGAGAGAACCATCGAACAACGTCGAGCAACTGTCAGCTCCCCAACATGCCAACTCCACACAAGCAGTGTAAGCATTGGTTGAAGACAAGTGCACCATCGACGTGCAGTACGCCTTAGTACACGACGCCTCCGTGCCCCCACGCGGGCAATGGAGATGAAGTGTCTTGCCCAGAGACACAACGCGGTTGCCGCAGGTGGGAATCGAACCGAGGACCTCTCAGTTTGCAGCCTGCACCTCTACCAACTGAGCCACCGCGCTCCCTCAGTTATATAGAATCAATTTTATGCCCCCTTTCATGGCTTCATTTTCAAAAAATTTCTCGGTAGTGAATTTCCAACTAGGGGGAGGGACCGGGTGGGGGATTCTCCCTCCCGGTTCCTCCCCCTAGTTGGAAATTCGCTACCCTAAACCTCCAGCCGAAAACAACTAGCCACGTCCCTGACCGTATTCGTGCCAGAACAGTAATGATAATACAATAATATTTCCGGAGAACAACTTGTAGCCAAATGTGCTTCAGATATCCAAAAACAAAACTGGGCATTCAAAACACTTCAGAGTGCAGCGACAGGACTGCATTTGGGAAAAGGACTGTCTGCATTTTTTATTGAAGATAGATTCCATTTTCCACGGACATTCCCAAATCACTCGATACCACGACTTTCCATCGAAAAACAAAATCGTAATTTTAAGCAGTTTCAACGGGTATTATGAAACCTTGCATAGAATATGGCAACTGTGCAGTCTCTATATAATAATAGTATGCTGAATTAAGGCGACCTTTCTCATTATTTGATTTTGATTTGATTTTAGACGGCGTTGTATATCGATCCTTTTTCCGTCCGCTGACGTTGGCCGTAAATCGAAAGTAATTTACAAGGTAAACAAAGCCGACGGTTTGGGAATTTAACTCCATACAGCTCTGCCGCTGTGTTTTGAAAAATTTTTATGCCCTAGCTTTGTTCCTGGATATCTGAAGCACATTTGGCCACAAGTTGTTCTTAGGGGACCAGCATAGCCATATTGCAATACTTTACGTGTTATTTATTTATTGGAGTTTAACGACACTTTCGACAGCCAAGGTCACTTCGCGGCGGACAGTTTTACGAGTGGAAGAAGCCGGTGAGAACCACCGAGCAACGGAGAGCAAATTTCAGATTCCCCAACGTACTAACTCCACACAAGCAAGGTTAGCATTGGTTGAAGACAGGTGCACCATCGACGTGCATTACGCCTTTGAACACACCACGTGCCTCCACGTAGGCAATCGGGATTAACTAAGTGCCTTGCCCAAGGACGCAACGCAGTTACCCCTGGCGAGGATCGAACTGCCGACTTCTCGGTTTGAAGTCCAACACTGTAACCACTGAGCGACCACGATTCCTGTGCGTGCTATAATTAACCCTTTACCTAACTCGGAAAGCAGACGACACTTTGCAAAAAAAAATTCTTGAATAACTAATCTTTTTCATTTTTGTCTCAAAAACATGGGTTATGACCCTTCATTGAACGAGCTCGACGAGCTCGTTCCAATGAGGGGTCATAAACTATGTTTTTGAGACAAAAAAATGAAAAAAATAGTGAAAATTAATTGGCGATTTTTGAGAATAGCGCTGACCGGTTTTGGTAGTTACGTTGGGTAAAGGGTTAAATAAGAAGTTGTGAAACCCGCGTGTGTCACATTATTATTATTTAATAGGGTTTAACGACACATTAACAGCCAGGGTCATATCATGTCGTTGACAGTTTGACGGGTGGAGGAAGCAGGGGTACCACGAGAGAACCAACGAGCAACGACGAGCAGCTGTAAGCTCTCCAACATCGTAACTCTGAACTCTGCACCGCGGCAAAGGCAGGGCTAGATTGGTTGAAGACATGTGCACCATCGACGTGCAATACGCCCAAGTACACTGCGTCATCGTGCCCCCTTGTAACCAATCGGGATGAAGTGCCTTGCCCAATGACACAGCCCACGCGTGTCAGAACTACAACATATATATTTTATATCCACAAATAACTTTCAAAGAACTTTTTTAACCCTTCAGCTAACATGAAAAGCAGACGACACTTGCCAAAAGAATTCTTGAATAACCAATTTTTTTCATTATTTGTCTCAAAAACATAGGTTATGATCCCTCGTTGGAACGAGCTCGACGAGCTCGTTCCAACGAGGGGTCATAACCTATGTTTTTGAGACAAAAAATGAAAAAAATAATGAAAATTAATTGGCGATTTTTGAGAATAATAATGCAATGTTAACGTCTAGAATCCACCGCATGACTTACATTATTACCCCGTATTACAGGTGTTCACACCCTTTGTTCATTCTATGACATTCTCAGCTCAACTCAACGTAGCATAATGTCGGTGCTCCATAGACGGGCGCACAAGGAAAGCATCTCAACAGGTCCCTATATTACACCTAGGTGCGGTGGGGATTGCGTAGTACTGGTGAACATTCCCAACATGTGATGCAACGTCGCAGAATCACACATTCAAACTTCGCTAATCGCACACCAGCCACTACTACGGGAAGCACCCGAATCAATCAATGGCCATCCATCACGGGGCTCAACGTTGCTTAACTTCGGTCATCTAACGACAACCGGTCTTGCTTCGCCAGTGCTCCCCATGATAGAATAACGCTGGTTGGTTTGTTTGGTCGTTGCGTTGGGTTAAGGGTTAAAACTACATCATCAAGGCATGCCTCCGAAAAAGGCATGCATTGATGATGCAGATGGAATATTCAACAAGGTGGGACTTGAGCCATCATAGTCGGGGTCCTCGGTTCGAATCGGAACAAATCAGGTTTACAATTTCCAGATCCACGCGGCGACAGGGGATGATGGTCAGGGCCGGGGAGAGGAAATTCGGGCCCTTGGGTCAATTCTGTGACGCGCCCCCTTTCGAAACTGTTGGGAAACTGATGCAAATTCCGAAGTTCTTGAAGTGAAGAATTCTTGAAGTAATAACATCTGGTCTGGTGCACATGTATATAGATGGCAGTCTATTAAACCATTACCCAACCTAAAGGCCAAAATCGGCTAGCGCTATTCACAAAAATTGTCATTCGAATTTCAGAGGTTTTTGTGCCTCAAAAACATAGCATATGACCCATCATTGGATTGAGCTCGTTCCAGGGAGGGGTCATAAGCTATGCTTTTTTACCCCAAAAAATGAAAAAAAATAGATATTCAATAATTTTGTTTGTAAGTGTCGTCTGCTTTTCATCTTAAGTAAAGGGTTAAAAGATTGAAAATCTCCACCGGGCACTTCCATTCCTTCTTTACATGAATGGCAACTAGTATTTCAATACGGCGGGCAACTTATATTGCTCGGGGATATGGGGGTAGAGGAGGCTTGGCACAGGAGTCAGAACTTTGGGAGACCAGGGCCTGATCCAAGAATCCTGGGCCATGCCCGGGCCCCTCAAAATTCTGGGCCCTCGGTTACTACCCTGGGCCCCCACCCTTGCCCCTCTCCCTGACGATGATGGTGGTTGGGGGTTGTGTCACCCCAATTCCGGCCATAATTTTCAATACTTAAAAATTTCAAGTCTCCGACTACCAACATTTGGTAATTTGGTGGCTCAGTTGGTAGAGGTGCAGGCTGCAAGCCGAGGGGTCCTCGGTTCGAATCCCACCTGCGGAAACCGTGTTGTGTCCATGGGCCAGATACTTCATCCCATTGCCCACGTGGGGGCACGGTGGCGTTGTGTACTAAGGCGTACTGCACGTCGATGGTGCACCTGTCTTCAACCAATGCTAACCCTGCTTGTGAGGAGTTAGTATGTTGGGGAGCTGACAGTTGCTCGCCTTTGCTCGATGGTTCTCTCCGGCTTCCCCCACCCGTAAAACTGTCGTGGTTATGATTAGCCATATGTGACCTTAAACACCAATAAATAAATAAATTCATACCCTATGGTAGTAGATTTCTTGGCATGTTATATGTGGATGTGGTCATTTACAACAGACATTTATCGATTTGTAAACCACATTTCGTGGTATTTTGCAAGGGAAGTCAATATACCGTGCCTTGAGTGCAACAGGGCGCCATCTGCAATGCGAAAGCATTGCAGGTGGTGCCTAGTTGTACTCGACAGACGATTTCCAGCTGTAAAATCCACGGACAGGCATTTCGAACACAAAGACAGGCGGTGTATTCGGATTTCTTCACCAGTTGGAAATTCACACGTATCAGATGACAAATTCTCACGCAGGGGGTAGGGGCGGTCCCCAGTTACTTCCTGTCCAAATCGGGCCCCGATTTCAAGGGAGTGGTCTGTTACTCGTCATTTTTTTTTACTTTGGGCGAGCAGCAGACGTGCGTGTTCGATGGTACGACTCTCACCGAAAGGCCTGGATTTTTCTTGCTGTTTGTGTTTTTCGACGAAAAGAGTTAAATGCATTCTGTAAGAGAAGGGTGAAAGGAGAATTATAGATTATGTTTGTTCTCGAGAGCAACAAGACTTCATTCTTACCCCTCAATGTAACCAGTGAAGTATATAAATGAACACTGCGAGTTACGCGAGACTCATTTTAAATCAAAAATGTAATAAAATTGCATGTACGTGATAAATGACATGGTTTATTGCCCTTGGCTTTAGATTTGTGATAAAGAGTTTTGGTCTTCGGGGGCAAATCTTCTCGTCATCTCATTATGTCGGCATGATAAGTAAATTTTCTGCTCGACGCTCATGCTGTCATATTGCGAACTCAGGTGACTCTCTTTGAATTTGTGCGGTGTATGGGTTACAATTGACCTTTTATCAGAAGAACCACGTTTGAGTTCAGAAATTATGTCAACGAAAGCAAATTGGGCAATCGATCAAATCAAGAACAAACAAGACTTTTTCCTGACATTTCAAATAAAAATATGCTTTCAGGCAGTTTCAGGAAGGAAAAAAGATTATATTAACCCTTTCAACCCTACAGGCGTTTTTTTCCCGGCCAGCAACATTATACGTCATAACGTCATTAAATAGGATGGCTGTTCAGTAAATGTGTGGAGTAGACCAATCAATATTTCAACGTGCAGCCTCGGGGCTGCACGTTGAAAATATTGATTGGTCTACCCCAAATAATGAATATGGACTCTTCTAATTGCTGCCATTGAACTGGCATGGAATATACCACTAGAGTTCAAAGGGTTAATATGTTATTTTTATTATTTTCTTTGAACAGATTCCAGATATCTTTATTGATAATACATGGGTATTTCCTGACGAAAATTACATTTAGAGGGTACATAAATCGAGGCAAGTTTTGTTTGGCTGTCCCTTTGTATTTCACGCATCAAATGACCTCGTTTTGGAGTGTCTGTGTTCAGTTGTACATTTGTTGGTGGTTATTAACTCCTTAAGTACGGCCGCCGTGGAATGGTCGTTTTTTTACTACACGGTGCTTCATTAATTAAAATTTTGCTGATGATGATTCTTATTACCTGGTACACGCATGCGTGGACATCATTGCCCACACGTGCAGTTCCACCTAGAGAAAATAAGCCCCCCCCCCCGAGGGGGGTCAATTAGATGGTACCACCTGGGCCCCCTTGTTTCAAACCCAACTTACCAAGGGCCCAAGAAAATATTCACCCTTCCCCCGACCGATATCTATTAAAACTCAATTGCCTTTCAAAGACTAGATTGGGTTACACAAGAGAATGGTAAGAAGGGATATATATATATATATATATATATATATATTGAACAACCGAACTTATTGTTCACGTCACTTTAACTGGCATATGATAAAGCATGTGGAATTACTCTAGTGCATTCAGATAGTGAACTGAAAGTAAAATTATGTATGACCAGTTCTCAGAACTGACCAGGAATATCGAAGTGGGACGTCCATATAACCGAATTGTAGAACAGCATATTGTAGGCGGATCGACCCACGATATATCTAATAACTTAGACAGTTCGTGAAAGGAAAACTAGCTGGTTCGGGTGGCGCGGCTTCGTTCTCGCCCCCCCCCCCCCCCGGACCGCCGGGCCCCGGGGTTACTACCGCCCCCCCCCCCCCTCTCGACGACCCTGCACGCGTGTATTACGACACGTCTTCGGCGACTGTACTGTGTGCATGCTCCTGGCAGACATTCCTCCACCAGGGCAGGATTACAGCTGCCACTGAAATAAGAATATTTTGGGCATGTTTAATATAATTTTCCCGCTGTAAATTGAATGGACGTTTTCACCAGCGATGTCTTGAGTTAGATTTAGATTAATTGGGGAGCGCGGTGGCTCAGTAGGTAGAGATGCAGGCTGCAAGCCGAGAGGTCCTCGGTTCGAATCCCATCTGCGGTAACCGCGTTGTGTCCTTGGGCAAGACACTTCATCTCCATTACCCGCGTGGGGGCACGGTGGCGTTGTGTACTAAGGCGTGCTGCACGTCGATGGTGCACTTGTCTTCAACCAATGCTGACCCTGCATGTGTGGAGTTAGTATGTTGGGGAGCTGACAGTTGCTCGCCGTTGCTCGGTGGTTCTCTATGGGTACTCCGGCTTCCTACACCCATAAAACTGTCACGGTCATGATTAGCCATTATGCATAAATATGTGACCTTAAACACCAATAAATAAATTTAGATTAATTTTTGATAAAATTTAGGCATGGTTGTTTCAGAGCAGCAGCCATGACTAAATTTGATGAAAAATATCTTTAAAATAGCGGGTTATGAGTTAAAAGGCGTACTGAATGGCTCCAGTGTTCAACCGATGATCGCAATCGGCCGATCGTGGGCAATCGGATGACAATAGCAACGGCTCCTGGAACATCGATTCAACCGATTGTTGCCAAGCATTTTGTGATGATTCATTAACCGCATTTTATTATCTTCTACAATTGTTCAATTGTTAATGTAAAATGATGTCAATGATACCATTCAGTAAAGTTCAGAAACAACCACAATGTGTGTTCTTACGATTTCTCCAGACGCCCCTTTATGGCATATAAAAGTAAAACGACATGTAAAGCTTGATCCCTCATTGAAATTAAACTTTTCCGTTGGATGTTTTCATTGCCTTGCAGTGTCTTCCAAAATTGGGGCACTTAAAACTTTGTACATTTTTTGATTGATGCGTATATAGAGGATGTGAAATGAGTGTTTTTTTCATATAATATTTATGAAACGAGTCTAAGAATTTTCCGTTTTGGCGAGCCTCTGGCGAGCCCAAACGGAAAATTCAGACGAGTTTCATAAATATTACATGAGAAAAAAACACTCATTTCATATTCTATTAATCATATGACACACACACGCACAAATTAGCCACTTAGTATGACTTTTTAACCCATCACGTTACTTGAGTTGCAGACGACACTTGGAAAAAACACCCTCGTATAACTAAAAAGTTTCATTTTTTGCTTGAAAAACATAGATTATGACCCCTCATTGGAACGAGCTCGTCGAGCTCGTTCCAATGAGGGGTCATAACCTATGTTTTGGAAGCAAAAAGTGAAAAAATAAAAAAAATGAATGGCGTTTCTCTTGTAGGTAAAAGATTAATACAATATAATCCACCCGAAATAGGACAGATAACGTAAATTCTCCCTACTGAAATTATACAAATTTTGGCCCAGTTGTATTTTGTTTAGCCAATCAAATAGTCCAGTTCTCAAATTGACCAATGAAAGCTCCTAACTCTAATTATGCAAATTATGAAAATGTTGCCCAGTTGTATTTTGTTCAGCAAAACAAATTGTCTAGTTTTGAAAGTGACCAATGGAATTGACGGAAGGCTTTATTTATCACTGCTTAATATGAAAACAAAATATCAAATGTTTTAAAGTGAACAAAACGGACGAGTCATATGATAAAAACTGAAATCTGAACAGGATAGTTTCAACAGTCTCCATCCTGTGGTTTTGCAGTTGTTTCTAGACATGTCTTGCCTGCCTATGTAGCCAAGACTTGCCTAGAAATGACTGCCAGTGCACTTAGAATGCAAAGATGTTGGGACACCTGTTTTGTTGCAGTAAAAAGTTATCAAAATCAGAATTGGGCCCTTGATGGTTAAAATTAAATGAGTTAATTTGTGTAATCATGCACTTTCTGTATACTACATGTATATTTCATTTATCCGCAAATATATTTTCAAGAAGTTTTTGGTTTAAAATAAATATTCTCCATTCACTAATGTCCCAGCTACATCATCAAGGCATGCCTTCGACGAAGGCATGCCTTGATGGTGTAGTTGGAATAGTTATACGTTGGGACTTGAGTCATTACCGTCGGGACACACCCCCTCCTCACACACATACCCCAAACAGTCATCGTCTAACGTCGATGTTCATTATAGAATTACGATGTTGGGGAGTTGGCAGCTGCTCGTCGTTGCTCGGTCTTCTCTCCGGGTACTCCGGCTTCCTCCACCCTTAAAACTGTCAAGGTCATGATTAGCCACTGTGCATAAATATGTGACCTTAAACATAAATAAATAAATAAATAAATAAATAAATAAATAAATAAATAAATAAATAAATAAATAAATAAATAAATGGAAGTTGGTGATTTATTTGTCATGTTATAGGAACACTGGTGTTAAAAGGTTAAACTCTCAACGCAAAAACATGTATCCGAAGTACGGAAACAGTTAAGAAAACAATTGAACTTCGGCCACAATAAAATTGATGTCAAGTATTTCTCAGCCTCAATTCTTAACAACAGCAGAGGTTTTTCTTGGCGGGATTTTATTTTGTGCTGTTCCAGACAACAGTTTTGTTCGCGATTGATAACAAAAATACGCATGGAATCCTCTCTTTTCAAAATGTAATAACTGAAAGATGTGGGATGCACGAAACACCCACATTGAATACATATATAACTACTCGTTATCGCCACAACGCCCTGGTCGATAAACCCGTATGAAGCCCCGATGATGTTCAGGTTAAGTATCGCGACGAACACCATCTCGCCTTGATACAAGTTTCTCGATCAGCACATAGTGGTGACGACATTTATCTTACCATCTCGGATACTCACTTGGTGATAATAACCAATTTATCTTACAATATTCCTCCTTTCTTGTCTTGTTCGCGAGTAAGCAGCGTCGAGCCCGATTAGTCCGCGGATGGGTGACAGTCTGAGCGATCGATTCGGACTCCCGCGTTGTGTCCTTGGACAAGGCACTTAACCCATGGGGGCACGATGGCGCCGTGTACTAAGGCGTACTGCACGTCGATGGTATGCATACCTTCACCCAATCTAACCCTGCCTGTGCTGCAGTGCGGAGTTACGATGTTGGGGAGCTGGCAGCTGCTCATTGTTGCTCGGCGGTTCTCGCCGGGTACTCCGACTTCCTCCACCCGTAAAACTATCACCGACACGATATAACCTTGGTTGTTAATGTGTGGTTAAACCCTAATAAATAAATAAATAACGTCTATGAATTGATTTTTTATGAATCATGTTCACGTCATGGCGATCAAGATGACGTCATTGTATTTCTTTCTTGAGTTGTGCATGACGTAATCACCATTGACTGTTCCACTTGTACCAGAACCTCCGAAATTTATAATAGTGTTTCGACTGTGTGTTTCTTTGTTTTATTTTTTAGCGTTAACGCGTGGTAGACCTATATAAAATATCATCATGGCAAAAATTGATTTAGCCTAATTATCCCCGCATTTTCAAAAATGCGGGGATATTGTCGTGATCTCCGTCCGTACGTCCGTCCACCCGTACGTCACACACTGAAAGGCTCTCAGGGTATTCAATTCGAAACGTTTAAACTATGCTAATGTGTTCAGGTCACATCTCTAGATATGCATGAAGGTTTCGGAATTTTGATTTTGCCCCCGGTGGTTCCAGTGGAACCACTTTTATTGTTAGAAAATCAGTTTTCAACGAAAGGCTCCTAGAGTATTCAATTCGAAACGTTTAAACTATGCTAATGTGTTCAGGTAACATCTCTAGACGTGCATGAAGGTTTCGGAATTTTGATTTTCCCCCGGTGGTTCCAGAGGAACCACTTTTATCGTTAGAAAATCAGTTTTCATCGAAAGGCTCCTAGGGTATTTAATTCGAAACGTTTAAACTATGCTAATGTGTTCAGGTAACATTTCTAGATGTGCATGAAGGTTTCGGAATTTTGATTTTGCCCCCGGTGGTTCCAGTGGAACCACTTTTATCGTTAAAAATCATTTTTCATCAAAAGGCTCCTAGGGTATTTAATTGGAAACGTTTAAACTATGCTAATGTGTTCAGGTAACATCTCTAGATGTGTATGAAGGTTTTGAAATTTTTATTTTGCCCCCCGGTGGTTCCAGTGGAACCACTTTTATCGTTAGAAAATCAGTTTTCATTGAAAGGCTCCTAAGGTATTTAATTCCAAACGCTTGAACTATGCTAATTTGTTCAGGTAACATCTCCAGATGTGCATGAAGGTTTCGGAATTTTGATTTTGTCCCCGGTGGTTCCAGTGGAACCACTTTTATCGTTAGAAAATCAGTTTTCATCGAAAGGCTCCTAGGGTATTTAATTCGAAATGCTTAAACTATGCTAATGTCTTCAGGTAGCAACTTTAGATGTGCATGAGGGTTTCAGAATTTTGATTCGGGCCCCGATGGCTCCAGTGGAACCACTTTTATTGTTAGAAAATCAGTTTTCATCGAAAGGCTCCTAGGGTATTTAATTCGAAACGTTTAAACTTTAAACTATGCTAATGTGTTCAGGTAACATCTCTAGATGTGCATGAAGGTTTCGGAATTTTGATTTTGCCCCCGGTGGTTCCAGTGGAACCACTTTTATCGTTAGAAAATCCGTTTTCATCGAAAGGCTCCAAGGGTATTTAATTTGAAATGTTAAAACTATGCTAAGGTGTTAAGGTAACATCTCTAGATGTGCATGAAGGTTTCGGAAATTTGATTTGGCCCCAGGTGGTTCCAGCAGAACCACTTTTATTGTCAGAAAATCAGTTTTCATCAAAAGGTTCTTTGGGTATTTAATTCGAAACGTTTAAACTATGCTAATGTGTTCAGGTAACATTTCTAGATCTGCATGAAGGTTTCGGAATTTTGTTTTTGCTCCAGGTGGTTCCAGTGGAACCTTTTTCATTGTTAGAAAATCAGTTTTCATCGAAAGGCTCCTTTGGTATTAATTCGAAACGTTAAGACTATGCTAAGGTGTTGCTAAGGAAATGCGGGGATACACCACTGTGTGCTTTGCACACAAATAACTCGATCTAGTTTATTTCGCTGAGTTGGTGATTTATTTGTCATGTTATTACTGTTATCAAAACGGTGACCTCGACATGTGCAATATTCAGTTTTCGATGTGCGGGTAAAACGTTCTCTTTCTGAATCGAATGATCGCATGTGTTCGCATAAATTATTTTGGCTGATACAAATTTGTATCAGTCTTGGCGTTTTAGCCTGTATCGGGAAGAAATCGATTGAGTGTAAGATAAATAGAGATTATTACCATTATGTGGATGTACAAAATATGTATCCGAGTCGATCTGCGGGCCCTAGAAATCACTATCCAAATGTTTGTTGGTTTTTTTTCTAGGGGTGGGGGGAGAGGGGACATCACCACCCCAACCCAAGAAAAACACTTCAAACAAGCCTCATATGATTTATCGTGCGCGAATGTAGATGGTATCTGAATGCAATGCCGTGACCCTACAAGGCCACTTGCTGATGTGTCCCCTTTATGGAGAACGTGTCATCTACTGCCCAAGAGAAACATTTTCTGGTGCCGCCTCTGGATGTAATGTCCTAATTAATTCAAAATGCACGTTATGTCTTTGAGTCTGGTTGTAGCTGCCATTTTTGTGTCTGCAATAGGTAGTTATGATTATTAACCATTTGAACACCAGAGGTCGCTTTATCGGCCCAGGGACATGGTACTTCATACTTTCATTAAGTAGGATGCCAGCTAAGTTAAGGGTGGGTAGACCAATTAATATTCTCAACGTGCAGCCCTAAGGCGGCGCTTTGAAAGTATTGATCGGTCTACCCCCAAATAGTGAATATTGACTCTTCTAATTGCTGCATATGAACTGACATGGAAGATACCACCAGGGTTTAAAGGGTTAAATTAAGGAAAACAAATCCAATGAAACCTAAACTTTTTCTACATTTCTATTTTATTTGGGTGGTTGGAAGGAGTGCGTTGAACCGTATCCCTGCGACCCTGGTAACAGCTTACAGCAGGGAAATAAAAATTCAGGTGACTCCATTGGGGTCTGAAGCCCCCCCCCCCCCCCCCACCCTGATTCTCTCGTACGTGATGGTTTCCTCTTATTGATATCTGATACATTGAAAGATGACAGGAAGACAGTACGAGTCTTTGGTGGTCGAATGTACCTTTCTATAGAAGGAGCTACAAAGGTTTGGTAGAAACGCATTACTATCGACCTACTAGCTTTAAGAAATGTTGGCTACTGCATTGTGTTTTTAACTCTCTGTCTGGCAAATCGGGCATGTGTTCGTGTAATATGCAAATTGGGCAATTGTAAAAAAAATTTCAAAACATTTCAACAAAACTATATCATATGATCCTCTCATTAAAACGAGTAATATATCCTCATATATATATTTACCACCCTGACGCCGCCTTTGCGCTGATGGTTCAACTGTGCATGGGCGCGGTGGCGTTGCGGTAACCGTTTCTCGTCAGTTCACCGAAGTTAAGCAACGTCGAGCCCGGTTCGTCCTCGGATGGGTCACCATCAGAGCGATCGATTCGGACTCCCGCGTTGTGTCCTTGGGCAAGGCACTTAGCCCCAGTTGTCCACATGGGGGCACGATGACACCGTGTACTAAGGTGTACTACACGTCGATGGTGCGCATGTCTTCAACCAATCTAACCCTGCCTGTGCTGCAGTGCGGAGTTACGACGTTGGGGAACTGGCAGCTGCCGTCGTTGCCCGGTAGTTCTCTCCGGGTACTCCAACTTCCTCCACCCGTAAAACGGTCACGGCCATGAATTAGCCATTGTGCATAAACATGTGACCTTAGACACCAATAAATAAATAAAAAAAAAACGATTCAACTTAAACCTCAAATAAAGTAAAAAAAAAATAACAGCAAAGAAATCAGATTCACTCAAAAGTCACATCCCGTTGACTTGGGTTTTGAACTTTTATTTCAGCCCGTGATAAACAAATAATTACATTTTGCTGAGACAATAACAATTGATTGTGATTTGATAAATCAAAATGATGTGAATGGTATGGTGATGATAATTGTGAGAGTTAATGAAATAATGCCTAATGAGCCCTTATAAAAAAGTACCATGGTAAACCATGGTAAATCCCAAAATACCATGGTAATACCATGGTATTACCAGGTTATTTTGGGATTTGCCATGGTTTACCATGGTGCTTTTTTTTAAGGGAGAGAGACTATCAATGCTAGATGCTAATTGTTCTCCAAATAAAGATAACGAAGCTGTCGTTTTTGAATAAAGATAATGAAACTATATGTCCTTTTATGTTTAGTTAAAAGAAGGATAACTGCGTTGTATGAGGTTTTCAGAACATTGCAGTTTAATTAACTCTTTACCTGCTTCTGGTGGATATTTTGCTATGGACATTATAATCTTTTACCGCAAGACTAAGTAACATTTTTTTTTTTTTGGGGGGGGGGTGGGGCTCAGTAGGTAGAGGTGCAGGCTGCAAGTCGAGAGGTCCTCGGTTCGAATCACATCTGCGGCAACCGCGTTGTGTCCTTGGGCAAGACACTTCACCCCCATTTCCCACGTGGTGGCACGGTGACGTTGTGTACTAAGGCGTAGTGCACGTCGATGGTGCACTGTCTTCAACCAATGCTAACCCTTCTTGTGTGGAGTTAATAATTTGGGGAACTGACAGTTGCTCGCCGTTGCTCGGTGGTTCTCTCCGGGTACTCTGGCTTCCTCCACACGTAAAACTGTCGAGGTCATGATTAGCCATTGTGCAGAAATATACATGTGACCTTAAATACCAATAAATAAATAAATAACATTTGGGCATTTTTAATTAAATTTACCCCCTGTAAATTGAATCAAGGTTTTCATCAATGATTTCTTGAGTTACCAAAAGGATTTTCAGCAAATCCAGTCATGGCTGCTTTACAGCAGCCATGACTATATTTGATAAAAATATTTTTAAAAAATACTCAACGGGTTAAGAGTTAAATTTTGAGCAGCTAACATTAATGGGACAAAATAAAATGCTATTGGATATGAGATAATTCTCATTTGGTTTGACACATCGTCGCCTGAGTGCTAGAATGTCCTTTGTCCTTGTCCCATAGGGGACATAGGACATCCTAGCACTCAGACCACGACACACTATGATTGAACAGTGTAAAATACTTGGATAATAATGTCACTTAATATTAAATAGAATTTTTTATGTTACCTTTGGGTATAGGCTGGGGACTAACAACACATTCGTGCATTGGTAGAAGATGAGTGATGAAGGTGATATTTCTGAAAAAATGAGAAAAATGGTGTGTATATTAAATTGAACATTCCAGACAGGATTTAAATTTCAAATTTGATGAAATCTATGAAAGGTAGAGTTGTGGCCCTTGTTCCTTTTAAGCGTCCCAAACGAGGCAAAAATACCAAGCGCGTCATTATCAACATCATTGGCGACTGGGTCAGCCTTTGTAAACAAACGAGAAAAATCGATGACAGTGCCGAATGCCTGCGATAATCATGAGTTTATCTAAGTCATAAGCAAGCTGATATACTGACAAAATACGAGTCGATTGTAAATCATTACTGTTGATCTGCAGAGTGAAGATTTCTTACAGAAAATAGTCGACTACCCAGCTTGCCCACCGCAAAAAGTACCTGTTGACCTGTCAACACCGGAAGTTTTACTTCGACTCGAGACCGTTATAATCTAATTGTTGCAAGAAATATTTTCAGACTGACTCTTCGAACGACCCATCCGTAGTTTGTCTAGTAGCAAAATCGGGAACTATAGAAAAAAATGTATTTTCACCAAATACTGATAGTTTGGAAAAAACTATTTAATCAATTGTCGAATTGAATATTGTCAATGAATAAGAAAATTGCAGTTCTTATGGAAAGTTAGGTGAATGACATTAACAACAAGTGAGGTTTATAACTGTATATAAATATTCATGGTAATGGGATAGTTTGCACTGTGAATGCTAAAAACCGAATTACATTTCCATAAAGTTTGGGATTTTGATACCACTGCATCAGACGTCCTTCTGACCAGAGATTCCACATGGCCAGATGTAATCCATTCAATTCAAATGGTCCATTCTGCTGTTTTGGTGGAAACAAGATGAGATTTTATGATATTGAATCACACCAGAAGACTCAGTGCTCTCATTTCATCAAATATGCACTGTATTTCATGTTGTTTGCCGTTTGGGTAGGTATTTTAAAAATTTGTACAGCAATGGGTATTGGGACGTTTCGGCCTTAGGATGTTTCGGCCTCGAGACGTTTTGGCCCTGGACGTTTCGGCCTCCTATATTAACAGCCAATAGTGAAAGGAATTACCTCGACAGGAGAGATAATAGAGGTTACTAGGGTGTTAATTGGAAAATGTTCAATTGACACCTCTAATAAAATCCTTTATTATCTATTCTGTCCAGAAAGGTAAGTTTCTATTCACAAACTGTTAAATATGGATTAGGGAATAAATGACTAACAACACGTCGTCCAATTAGAATAGAAATACTTTATTTCTTACTTCGGTAGTCTGATTAGAAGCTTCTTCTATGATTTGCAGCCTTTTGCAGAGGTCACATGTAAAAGCCAGTTCAATATTTCCCATTTTGGCAGCCAGATAATCTCTGTATGATATGTCTGGGAAGAAAAAAGTTCCATGTTACAGTTAAGCTTGAAATTGCGACAGAAAAGGAAACGACGCACTAATTTCTCCAAATTTCGTTAAAAGTCAGAGCACACAACAAGAATGTTTTACAGTAAATTAAGCATGTGCTTCTAGTCAAGTGTTGTCTGCCTGCTTAGGCAGACGACACTTGACTAGAAGCACCTGCTCAACAGGAGTTAAAGAGTTAAATGTTTTAATATTACTTACCTGATTGACAAATTCTGTGCTGCTGCTGATCACATAAGTCACAACTTATGGCATGTTGCCTGGGACGAACTTCATCCCCACACTGCATGCAAGGATACATAGCTGTTTGTGATTTGATTCCACCTCTCGGACCTCTATCTTATATAGATTCTCCATAGGTAGATCAGAAGTCTCCTCGAAAAAACACAAAATGTCTGATCCCATTGTCACCGGTAGATCAGAAGTCACCAAAGATAGCAGATCGAGAGTGCTGTACCAACACATACAAACAACTCATCAGTCTCTCTTATTCCGAAAAGCTTGTATAAACAAACTCAAAAAGTTCATCAGTAACTTTTAATCAGAAGTGTCAAACAATGCATCAAAAGACTGGTATCAACTACTGTGCATTTTTTTTGTCAAAACACCGATTGCTGGAAAAAATCTTGTTGTATTTGATTCATTTCAACTAGCCTTCAACACGAGTGAACATTAAATTAAATCCCGCTTTATTCAATTTTATTCAAGGATTTTTATAGATTCAAGGATTGTTTCGGATTAATACGGATAATTTAACTTTTGATAAAGGTAAGTTAAGAAATTAAGTTACCAAAAAATGAATTATCATAAAAAAAATTCAGTAAAAAACCCTGGACGTTTCGGCCCTATACCCAGGACGTTTCGGCCCGATTGGAGGCCGAAACGTACAGGGCCGAAACGTCAGTAAACCCAGCAATGACATTGTGAAGGTGGTCTTTACTTTGGCAAAACAAATTGTTACTGGGAGGGGGGGAGGGGGGGGGGGGCACTAGACGGATCAGGGACAACCTGCCTCAGGGACAAGCCTGAACATAAGCAATCTGTCATTTGCAAAATGAGGTCCCCAGAAGGTAAATTTGCTGATGCTATCCCACACAGTGTGCCAATTTATCCTCTGGGTACCTCTTGCTGTTTAGGTTTGAGACCTTGCTTTAGATTGAGGTTCACAGAGGGTAAATTTAGTAATGCCACCCTGCATCACCAAATTCACCCTATGTGGTCCTCAATTATGCAGTTGACAGTAGGACTGTCACGATTAATCGATTAGTCGATTATTGATCGGTCACAGCGAAATCGATTAGTATTTTTCGTTGTCGAATAATCGGTAAATTTTATCCCGCTTTAGACGTTTAATAATTAAAAGAAAATTTTATGAAAAAACTATTGTTTCTGAAGGTAAAGAGTTAAGAACATCGATGTTAAACCCAAGAAGCCGTTGGAAGCATTTGTCTGTCAGGTGCATTCATCAAAGTGTTGATGTTCTGAACTTTTGAACCGTCAGTGTAATAATCAAGACTGGTCGGCAGTTGCGAAGTTCGCAACTGCCGACCAGTCTTGATTATAACACTGCAGTTCAAAAGTTCAGAACATCAAAGTTTTGAATGTACCTAAAAGAGGATCTTCTTCGTTGTTTACTGGAGGTAGGTCAACTGACTTGAACTTCATTTTTATCGACTTCAGAGAGAGGGGGAGGGGGTCATCTAGGTACGATTAATCGATTATGGTCGATTATTTGCGACGATTAATCGATTCCTAAATTAAAAAATCGTGACAGCCCTAGTTGACAGTCTGCTTATTTTCAGGCTTGCCCAGGGACAACCCACCCCAGGCCTGTTTTTGGAGCGGCTTGTCCCATGTTTTGGGTTGGGTTGTCCCGTTTTTTTCAAGAAATATTTTTGGGGGACAGTAATACAGTTAAAACAAGAAGTCTTGTCATGAAATGCGCACAAAATAGCATGTCGATCTGCGCATTAATCAACGTGTTATGACCACAGTAAGGCTATCAAATTTTGTACATATGGCCTGTGCACAAGCAATGTTTCAGCCAATGGACCTCTGGGTAACCCAGAGGTCCATTGGCAGAAGCATTGCCTGTGTTTGCTATGAGTACCCAGGTGAACTTGCCATGCTTTGGATGCCATTCGATATGGCAATTGTGCGCTATTCCCGCGCGCAAATAAGCATATATAAGCGCTCAGTTCGTTTTAACTGTATATAAAAAATGATTTTTACTCACTTTTTTATCGAAAATTACCCAATTTTATCGAAAATGATCCACAATCCTCATTGATCCTATTAATAAATCCCAGAATGACTGAATTAAACTAATAATACCGGTAATTCTAAGCTGAATTGGCAGCATGTACAGACTAGTCAGAAGTTGCATGTTTTTTCAGTCGTGTTGTTTCAGTCGGGTACAGGTACTCTAAGAGGAATAATATTTGTTTGATGCCTAAAAAATCAAATGACAAGACATGTTGTTTTAGCGTTATGTGGATTCAATGCAGCATTGATCTCTTTTTCTTTGTTTACGACTAAAACAATAAATGTGTTGTTTTAGCTGTTGACAATCATCATGTTGCTTCTCTTTGAATTAATTCAGAGCTTATATTTCGTCGAAATTTGTTAGAATCCATTTGGATTCTCGTGAAAATGGTTGCGAGAATCTATACCAACTATGAGTGTACCAGGATCCCATGACACCACCATGGTTGAACCACTGTTGTATACTGATAACACATGTTAACCTTTTACCCAACACACCTTTTTAATTTTTAAAACTAAATTTGATAATTTTTAAACAATAAATAAATGATAAAATAATTAAATGAACAATATTTACCAATAAAATCTTACAAATATGGCTGTCGTTGGAACCGGCTCAATGAGCCGGTTCCAATGACCGCCATATTTGTAAGATTTTATTGACAAAGTGTCAGGATATTTCAGGTCAATGTTAGCCTTCTATTGGTTAATTTGTTGCCGCTGTGTTAGATAAAGGGTTAAATTGACTCAATTCTTTTCACGTGAATCCTAGCAGAGGTGCAGCGAGAATCTACATGGATTCTCGCCGGTTTTATTGCGCGAATCTGTCAGGGCAAAGCCAGCCTAAATATAGGGGCAAGGGACCTCATATATAAAGATAGTGTAAGTTCAAAAGATATTCCGCATCAAGGCAAAAATCCTACGTGAATTGCACTTGTCTGTGAAGCTGGACATGGAAAAAACACACGTGGTGTATATCCGGCTTCAGCGCAGGGACCCAGGGGAGAAAAGGTATGTTAGATAAGGTCTAATCTCATTTAATTTATATAGTAGTCGCGAGTCTTACGAGACGTAATCGGTTGGTGGCAGGATATCGTCACGGCCAATTGAGAAACGAGATTCTAAAAGATAGAAATGTCTGTCGTGTCGTCACCTGATCATTAGTTTTGCAATGAGATGGCAGGAACGAATCAGTTTTCCCGACAAGTGAAATCACCGTTAAGTCACGCGCGAGATGATTTGTATTGATTCTGCCTCGATGTACGTCATCTCCCACCGTTTTGACAGATGGACAGATGAGCGTCTGTCCACCTGACAGTTTAGGGTAAAAAGTATATATACCTTGAAGAGCAGAGCATTAGACACACACTTGGGGGTCACACACACGTTGGTGAAGTCCAGGGCAGGCGGACTCTGTTTCCTGGCATAGGGGTACCTTCGATCACAGGACCCTGAAACGGCTGGAATCGCCAGACAGGGCATTCCACGATTGATTTAGCTTAAGGTTGATAGGTGGCTACAGTGCCAAATTCGTTGAGAAGGAAAACCCCAGGTGGAACGTTAAAGTTTAGATTGTCGAGTAGCAGGTATCAACCTGCAATAGTCAGAAGTGTAGGTTAATTGTATTGTGCGTATTAACCCTTTGAAGCGTCAGACTGATTGCGTTGTGAGTAGTTTGTTTGTTG
This sequence comes from Pictodentalium vernedei, assembly GCA_031216915.1. Taxonomy (NCBI): domain Eukaryota; kingdom Metazoa; phylum Mollusca; class Scaphopoda; order Dentaliida; family Dentaliidae; genus Pictodentalium; species Pictodentalium vernedei. Next base: position 21,028,832 of record CM062293.1, read on the forward strand.
TCGAGGCATCGTAATACCGACTGGAGACTAGTGTGAGTGACAATTTCGCCCTAGCACAAAAAGAGGCATTTGTGAATTGTGAATTCAACCAGGAACAGTGAACATTTCAATAGGACTCTCACGGAGGACTTTCAAAAGGCACATAAGGTATGAATAGACAATATCTGACCCAAATCAGAAGTACGGTGGCTTTATAGATGATGAACATTGCTGATCGGAACCCTCCGACAGCCAGAGGTACAGTTACGCGCAGACGTTGACATTTGAGCCTAAGCGAGTGAAGCTCTTATGGCGAGCTCACAGTAATAACATTTCAGATTTGTGAAGCTCTTATGGCGAGCTCACGGTAGTAACATTTCCAGTGTGTAGACTATAGTGCCAGTACAGGGCTATAGAATGACTATATAATTGTTGAGAATTGTTTAACCCCAGCAACCCATTTTCTGTGAAAAGAATCGAATTGTTGATTGTTGAAATATTGAAACGGCTTTATTTTTATGTGTAAATAAAAGAATCGTTGTTACTTTAAATCATTCTTTCCATTACACAGTCTGAAGTGATTAGGAATCACACTTAACGGAAATCGAACCTATTTCAGGCCAATTTGGCAGAGAAGGAATCACGGCGTCGGTCTAACTCAGCTCCCAGCGCCGAGTTCGCGACACTTGGATTCCAACCCTCCACGTTGGTCTAATTTTCCCGCAATTTCATCAGCGGGACTAAATAACCCCATGTCAGCCCAGGCCTTACGGGGCCTCAGGTGTCCTGACAGAATCGATTCTCGGACTCTTGGCGGAATTTAAGCCCTGATTATACTGGCTGACTGTTGTGGAAGTTGTGAAGACTTCTGACTTTCTTCATTCTGCTTATTAAATTCAATAGAGTACCGAAACTGAATTTAATAAGCAAAGGGGTATACGGTACATCAAAAATTATGAAACAGAGGAATATTGTGTACTTCTGCAACCCTTTAGTGTCATGAGTGTCAGAAATTTGGGCACTTGTCACACAAAATGCAACAAGGAACAATGATGTATGAAATGTGGCGACAAACACATCGCGAAGACGTGCGAGTTGTGAGACAGTCCTCACAGACTCCTTCCTAGAGTTCTTAATGAGTAGCAAGGCAATGCTTACTGACTAGCTCCTCCATATCTTTATTAGAGAGAGATAGAAATCCACTATTGTATATTGTGTGATTGTTGCTATTGATGGGGGGGGGGGGGGGAGGGGCTGGGTTTCTTCACGCAGAGTTGTGAGGCAGTTCTCACAGACTCAATCATAACATCCTTAATGAGCAGTGAGGCAATCCTCAATGACTCCACACAGTTCAATTCCATTGTGTAATTTTAACTTTCTGTGACTTATTTTGTTTTTCTGTTAAGGGTTCGGTGCTCGTTCAACTCTACCATTAATTCACTATCTTGGAGTCTGTTGAGGGTTTGGTTTTGTAGGTCTTTTAATCGCGTTTCAGTAGTTTCTATTTTTGCTAGGTCATGAAGTTCCTATATTGGTATCCACGTGGACTTGCATAGTGCCACATGTAGGGCATGATTTTGAACCTGCTGTAGCTTCTGAATGTTTGTTTGCTGAGGTCACTAATTATGGCACCAGATTCTTGTTTCGGGCATGTAAATGATTTGTAAAGCTTGAGAAGCACCACTTGTTTGCTCCCCGATTTTTAGCTCGTAATATTTTGATTCTCTGATGTAAGTTATCATCTGGTGAATGGATGTCAGAAGGTTGGATGATTGTCAATTACTCAATATCAAAACAAAGTGACACCAATTCAAGCTCAGCACAATAAACAAGATGTTGGTCACTCAGTGAATCTTAGTTGTTTATTTTGAACAAAACACATGGCAACTAAGTTTCCTCTTCAGGGATGTGGCTAGAGGTTTTCAATTGGTGGTGTACGGTAGTGAATTTCCAACTAGGAGGAGGGACTGGGAGGGGGTAATCCCCCTCCCAGTCCCTCCCCCAGTTGGAAATTCACTACCGAGAATATTTTGAAAATGAAGCCATGAAAGGGGGCATAAAATTGATTCTAGTAACTGAAATGCCAACACATTTATGATAGAATTATCCTGTTAATATTATTTGGTATTATTCTGGGAATTGACTATGTGCTAAACAAATGCTCAAGCTGAGAACTGTCCTAACATTAAATCACATCTTATGCAGGAATGATCAATTTTCTATGTTTCATCCTTTGTAAATGTGAATGATGGAATTAACTCAGGACAACAATTTTACATGATGTGATTTAACTGGTTTTCTTGAAGTGCTTTCGAAGATTTCTTTTTTATTACGATAAGTAAACATACTATAGAAATCTCATACGGATTGACATCTTGTATATTTATGACGCTCGATATTGCGTATGATGTAGTTGTAAATAGTAATTGTTGGAATTTTTGCCGACTTGAAACCGAAATGGAATTTTGGGTAGTAAAGGAGACATCAGCATCACCGAAGAAGCTCTAAAATCCAGATAGATGGAATTTCCAACTACTCATGACTTGCCCCCTGAATTTCCAACTATAGGTAATTTTGGCCAGGATTGGGGGTGGGTGACCCCCCCTGTTGCCACGTCCCTGTTCCTCTTATCATTACAGCAGTGAGCCGTTGCTGGAATTATAGTCTGCTTTAAAAAGCTGGTTTCAGTTTCCCTTGGCTGTCATGTTTCACAATTCCCAGAAATATTCTGTTTACAATATGACACCAGCAAATATATTTTCTGAATAGTTAATTATTGGGTAAAATTTCTTCCAATACACTTGGTTGTATCATTTATGAAGTTTTATTTATTTTTTGGCCTTATTTAAGGGTTATTTTTTTTTTTTTTTGTTAATATTCAAGCATGACTCGGAGTACTTTTGGATTTGATCAGGTTTTGATATTATGTTCATTTTTCCTTGTTACAGATAAAACTAGACGTCCTGTCATGCAATGCGCACAAATAGCACGTCGATCGGCGCATTAATCTACACGTTATGGCCATAGTAAGGCTATCAAATTCTGTACATACGGCCAGTGCACAAGCAATGTTTCAGCCAATGGGCCTCCGGGTAACCCGGAGGTCCATTGGCAGAAACATTGCCCGTGTTTGCTATGAGTAACCAGGAGTACCTGTAGTGCTACAGTTAAAACTAGAAGTCCTGTCATGAACTGTGCGCTTATCTAAGCTTAATTGCGCGTAGGAATTGCATGCAATTACCATATCAAATGGCATCCAAAAGCACGGCAGGTTCTCCTGGTTACTCATAGCGAACACAGGCAATGTTTCTACCAATGGACCTCCGGGTTACCGGGAGGTCCATTGGCTGAAACATTGCTTGTGCACAGGCCATATGTACAGAATTTGATAGCCTTACTAGGATCATAACACGTAGATTAACGTGCAGATTGACATGCTATTTGTGCGCATTTCATGACAGGACTTTTAGTTTTAACTGTATGGATGCCATTCGATATGGGAATTGCGCGCAATTCCTATGCGCAATTAAGCCTAGATAAGCACACAGTTCGTGACAGGACTTCTAGTTTTAACTGTATTTAGGATTCTTTGCTGATTTTCAAATAAAAAACGAAAACCGAGACTGACTTTTTCATCACAACCGAAACTGAACTGAAATTTCACAACTGGACAGCTAAACTTGTGTTGCCGTCATGAGAGAGCCAAGTGTGCAGAAAGTGACATCAAATTCCAGTAAACTCAAACATAAATTTTACAAGGCCCCACAAAGTAGATCTTCTGTTTCTCCGGTCATTTTTTTTTTTTGTAAAATTGCATATGGGCAGGCAATTTTCCATTTTATTTTTTATTTTTGTAATTATTTCTTTCTTATCAAAAGTTCATGTTCTTGGTTTATTTTATCTTTTAGGTCTCATAATCTACAGAATAGCATGGATGGTGGTGGCTAAAGCATTCCAAAGCCTTGTTGCACTCCCAGGACAAATTTATCAATTTTCAGGGATTCTTGTACCCTCTTTGGGAAAGGGTCCATGGTCCATGAAATTGGGAAAATCCCTGTCATGAAAGGTCCAATTGGGAATTTGTTTGGAAGTAAGAAGTACTAAGAACACCAAAAGAATAAGAAATGTCAACTTCATATTGAGCTACAGTACAGCCGTTGTGGACTGGTCACTTTCCACGGAGTGGGCAATATTTCCACGGATGCAATAATATTAGATTCCAAACACTAATTATGGGAATAAAGCTTCAAAATTTAATTAATGAAGAACTGGGTACAGCCCAGTGCTTCATTAATTCAAGTTTTGCTGGTGATTTTTATTACCTGGTAAATGCTTGAGTGGATATCACTGCCCACATGTGGATTATGACCAGTCCACGGCAACTGCACTGTATTATTAATAAAGAAGCTACTAAATGTATAGTTGGGCCGCACGGTATATCGATAAACCGATATATACCGGTATTCAAACCAATATCGATTGAATACCGATGTAATTACAAAAATATCGGTTTATCGTCATTATTTATTCACCCACAATTTAATTTTCGAGATGTCTTGAGTTTTTAACTGTAGTCCCGAATGAATAATATTATCCCTTTATCCAAGGAATCGTCTGCTTATGTCCTCGTAATATACAATTTCAGCAGTTGAAAAAATAATTTTCAAAAATTTCAACAAAACTCTATCAAGTGATCCCTCATTGGAACAAGCTCATTGAGCTCGTTCCAATGAGGGGTCACATGATATAGTTTTGTTGAAATCTTTGGGGAAAATCTGATAAACTAATTTTGAAAATAATAAATTTTGATATCGTCTGTGTCAGGCAAAGTTTTTTCGAACTGCATCATCAAAGCATGCTAATTCGTTCCGACTGTGATGCCTCGAGTCTCGATTGTGGTACTTGTGTTCATATATCTGAATAAATTTCGATATACCGGTATACTGTGGTATTTTCTTGAATACCGTTACCGGTGTTCAGTTTTGAATATCATGCAGTCCTAATGTATAGTATCTGTAGTAAGTTTTAAAAAACAATCAGTCACTTGAAATAAATATCAGTCTTTGTAATCTCTATTGAATGAATTGTTGTATTAAATTATATAGACATGCGTTTGCTACATTTCGAAGGTCTACATTCTGTGGCTTAGTTGTGTGTAGGCTAGTACTCAAACGAATAGTCGACTAGTCGATGTCGACTATGGGCAAACCAATAGTCGACTCTCAATTGCGCAGTCGACTAGTCGGAGGAGTTCAAGCTTTTAGGAAAATAGTATCCCTTCTGTGCCACTGTCAGACAGTTTGAACAGCAATATTGGGCAATCAATGTATACATCTACTTCTAGCATCAGTACTCAGTAGTGGAAACAGAAATAACGCGTCACTCGACAATGCCTTGATGACAATGGCTACACTGTAGCCCCTGACAATAAGACATTGTCAAGTGTTGAGTTATTTTTTTATTAATTTGATAATGAAAGTGTGGTATCATTTACTACACATTTATTTATACCAATACAATCATAATGATCGAGCTTGCTCAGGATGTGTAAGCACCACCGTTATCTAACTTATCTTTGTATAGATAAAATATGTGGGAAGACCCGGCCCAAGACACTTGAAGCCGCACTTCGCCCCAATAACCCATGGGAAACATGGGGGGGGGGGGGGCACAATGACGCTAAAAGCCCCAGAAGTCCCAATACATTTTAATAAAGCTGCACTTCGTCTCGATAACCCACTGCGTGGGGGGGGGGGGGGGGGGGGGGGGGGGGGGGGTGATGACGCTGAGCGCCATCGTGCCCCCCCCCCCTCCCAGCAGTGGAATATCGGGGCAAAGTGCAGCTTTAAAGTCTTTAATTACATGTCTTTGGGCTTGGGCAGGGTCTTCCCACACATTTTATCTATACAAAGATAACGGTACAGACGCTGTGTGCTGAGACAGACTGTACGTCTTAAACCTATCTCACCCTGCCTGTGCTGTGTAGTAGTACTGCTGTGGAGTGCACAGTAAAGTCTTGAGTTATGACGTTGAAGAGCTGGCAGGTACTTCTAGTTGCTCGGTTGTTCTCTCCAAGTACACTGGCTCCCTCCAACCGTAAACCCGGCACCTGCCACCGACCTGATATGACCCTACCTTTCAAAGTGTCAAACACCAATAAATAAATGAGTAAATAAATAAAATAAATCTCTGGAAAGATTGAGCCCCCCAAAGGGAAAGCATTTTTCACACTGGGGCTGAATCATTATCATTCATGGGCCGAACTTTCCGGTTCCAGCATCTCTGGCTCACTATCATTAGGGGTGAAAACAATTTAACAAAAATAACACAACACTCGATGATGCCTTACTGTCAATGGCTACATTGTATTCCTTGCCAATAAGACATCGTCGAGTGTTGAGTTGTTTTTGTTTTTATCAATTTGATATTACTTGATAAGCAATTTTAACTTTCGGAAAGTAAAGAGGGAAAAACTTCGAAATGCCATGTCATTTATTTTTAAAGTATGATGATTTATTTCGTTCTCCGACGTACCGCAACCGGAAGTTTCATTTCCACGTGTAAAGCTTTGTTAACTTGACATTCCCTGAGGCTAAATTCATAATCATTTCGCATTGAGCATGGATGGGGCTAATACCCCAGGCTATTAGTGAGTTTAGTATGCATTTTTCGATGATTTGAAGTTTGAATCTATGCGATGTAGATTCTGTTTTGTCAAATTTTTCAAGGTATGGTGTTCGTTTGCTTCATTTACGATTAGGATATTTTAATTTTTAACGCCTCCCAAGTTATTTCATAGACGAAGTTCTAGGAAATGAAACAGAAATATTAACCATAAATAATCGAATAACCGTCGATTTTTATGACAAAATAATCGATTATGAAAATTCATAATCGTGACAGCCTTAATCTATTGCCACCTAATAGTAGTGACAGTAGTTTTAACTGGTACTAGTAGAGTGCTGAATTATTTTGGGCTATCAGGATATGTTATTAATTTGCCTTGTTGCAATTTATGGGAGAGTGCATATAGGGCCCTCTCCCATAAATCGCAACAAGGCAAATTAAATAAGACTATATAATTTCACTCTTAGCATAATTAGAAGCACATTAACAGAATAATGTTCCAGTAAGTTGCTATATATGAATGCCCAAGTGAAGCCAAATTTGGACCTTCAGCACTCTACCGGAACACCAACACTGTTATAAGGAGACAAGGTATCACCAATGACTAGTCGAAGTCGACTTGACTTTTGGGTATTGACTAGTCGACTTTGGAATTCACTAGTCGTTTGAGCACTAGTGTAGCCAAGTCTTGGCTGCCTATATATAAGACTTGCCTAGAAACAACTAACAAGGTTCTTGGGATGTATCTTGTAAATGTCTCTAAAAACTACCTGTTAAGGCATCTGTTTTGTTGCAGTTAATAGTGATTAAAGTCAAAATTAGGCCTCCAAGAGTAAGAGAAGAATTAAATTTTTATTTGAATGAGGACAGAGATTGGGAAATTTTTGGTTTCAATTGGGAAAGATCATGGGAGAGAGCCTCAAAGGAGAGGGTTAATATGCTAATCAGAGAGATTGGAAAGAATGAGACAAGGGTTGTCATCAAGCAGTTCGCAGGGAGGCAGTTGGATGTACAGAGGTAACCAAGGCCTTCTCACCCAAGAACTGCGACGAATCAGTGGCCGACCAATGTGTTATTATTACTATTATTACATGGGAAAATGCCATTGGAAAGGGTCCCATTTTTGGCCCCTGCAGACACCCAAAACAATCCCTGAATTTATTAACTTGGGTAAAATATCAGATGTAAACCATTTAATTTTTAATTTTTTCTAAGGTCTCGTTACAGTTATTCAGGTGAAAATGTCAGCTTTTCAAGAAATGTTCAGCTTCTGATCAACACGGCCGAGGATATTTCGCATTTAAATTACCTCCCCTATTCACAATACTCACAATGTGTATAGTTTCTGGAAGCTCTGAATATGGCCCTTTCTAGAGACAACTGTACACAACAAAAATCTTACAATATCACTCAAAAAAACTCAGCCGAATGACACAGTTGATGGCAAAAAAAATGGCTCAAAATGGTCAAAATTTTCTCATTTTGGGGATAAATCTCCAATTTTTGTGCATCGATAGTGATAAAACTGTGTTATAGGAATTCCTCATTCCTCCACTGAGGATTTTACAGCATAACATGATCATTCTGACAAATAAAAAACATATGGGTTTCTTATTCATTTTTTCAGAAGGCTTTCTCAAAGCAAATTTACACAAAAGTTGTCCCATTTGTAAACTGCAAATTGTCAGGTCCCAAACAGGTCTGGGTTTGTCATTTAACACTTTCATGTGACCTTGACCCCCAATTGAAATGCACTTGACAATACACAGTTTGAATCAAGACCATCAACAGATTATTTTGGCCATATCACCATTAAAGAGAATTATTTACTAAATCCACACCACCATAAACTAAAACTATAGCTCAAAATAGCCATTTGGCTGAGGATATCCAATAACCTCGGAAATGACCTTTTAATAGGAAACGAGACCTTAAGTGAAAAATAAAAAATTCTTCACACTCTCAGAAACAGTAAATGTGCATCTGTATTTAATTCTGAGAAAAATGATGTATGGCACATATGAAAAAATTGTTAACTTAGTGCCCTTAAGCCCCATGGATAGCGGGAGACCGAGCACTCTGACAGCCAGTTTCTTTACGTTTTTTTACGCAGTAATGTTCAGTGAGAGAAGGCCTGTTCTTCACATTTCTGACTCTGATAAAAGATCTGTAGAGTAAATTTTGCTTTAGATGAAAGCATGTAACACCAGTGGTTCCCCTATTCTACCAAGGCAGTATGCTGTAACCCGAGAGAAGGAAGTTAGATTTCAATTTAGATGGATGCACAGCTGTAACACCATGGGCAATAGCTATCATGGCAGCTGTGTTGGTATATTGGCCAATGATCAGACTAAACCAATGGTGATGGATGATTTATTTTTGATGTGCACAGTCACTTTCAGCACCAAAAGCTACATCAGGATCACACATTAACTGATAAAATTAAAAAAAACCCAGAAATTACATTCATTAACTGCATCCTCTCTCAAAATGCATATTTCAGTGCCCACCCACCCACTCTTTTCCACAGCATTCTCATTCACTTTCCTCATTTGGCTAAGCATATTTCACTGATTCTATCAATTATAATATAATGTAATCATAAAAGAAAAAATCCTACAGATCTCTTGTAACCACATTTTCCTGCATAGCACACATTGTGTTTGCTAAAGGGTTAAAAATAGACTCATTTCAGTTCCTGACCTGATCCAAAAGACTGACAATTGAAGTATGTGCTATTTGAAAAGAGCTGTGTAAATGTAACGATTAAGAATATTCAGTCCCAAATTATCTCTACTAATCAGACTACACTCTGATAATTCCCTGGAAAGTTCTTAGAAAGAGTTCTCCATATGACTGTACCAGTAAACAGCATTTTCA